>JANIIA010028174.1:0-12583 GCA_027478495.1 Erythroxylum alaternifolium | reverse complement strand
AACACAACTTGGAATTGAAAAAAGGCTTGTATGAAATAATTATAATGTGTATGTTATGTTCTGAGTATTACCCAAGCAATGACGAATGAAATGTATGCTCCTTGAGTTTTTAGAAATGCTTTAGTATGTGTTGGATTACTTTGGTTCTGTTTTGTGTAGCACCTGCATTTCCTCCCAGGGGGTATGTAGGTGTTATATTGTTTGGTATCAGAGCATGGTTTAGGCGATTCTGGTTTAACCAGCGCTTAACTATTCCTTATATGTAAGTGTCAAAATTGTGTTTTGGCCTAATACGGTTTGTCCCATGATTTGGTTATAGAATTAAAGATGGAAAGATCTCATGAAGCCATTGACGAGGTTGCTGAGAGTCATAATCCTGAACGATCTCGTCCATCAATATCTGGACCCTCTGGGTCAACCGAGGTGAAGCTGAGGTGCCACCTCTTCCTCCAGCTCAGGGAGAAGCTTTAGTGAAGTTGTCCCAGGACATGATGACTTTATTACACCGTATGACTGCACCAAAGGCTCCGATTGACCAGTTGCGGAAGTATGGAGCTGAGGAATTTACTAGGACATCTTTGGAGGAATCGGAAAGAGCTGAGTTCTAGCTAGAGAAAGTGAAAAGGGTATTAGATGAAATTAGTTGTCCACCAGATCAGATGGTGCATTGTGCTGTCTCTCTTCTTCAAGGAGCAGCCTATGAGTGGTGGAAGTTCGTTTTGAGAAATCCTCAACTGCCAGTGCCTCTAACTTGGGATTTCTTTACCCAAAAGTTCAAAACTAAGTATGTTACAGAGGCTTATAAAAAGGAGAAGTGGAAGCAATTTTTAAACTTGAAGCAGCGTAATCTATCTGTTGCTGAGTATGATAGAGAATTTAATAGGCTCAGTAAGTATGCACCAAAACCAGTACTTACTGAGGAGTTTTGATGTTATCAATTCGAGGATGGTTTAAACAATTCAATCAAGGAGCATCTTGCAGCATTTCACTTTATTGCAGCAAGTAAATTACCATTAACTGGTGCAAGCTGCTATGAAAATAGAGAGGCAAAAGATGGTGAAGAGAGAAAGGGCTCAACGAAGGGGCTTTGTTAGAGGAGGTCAGTCCTTGGGCAAGCGGTGTCGTGAAGGCTCTTCCTCTGCACCGAAAACTACTCAGCAATCTGTAGCCAGGGGAAGACAACAAAATTTTTCCTCATCAACTACTTCTGGAAAGGGTTCCTCAGCGGGCAGAAGTTCTGGTGCTCCAGAGTGTCCTCATTGCTCTGGACATCGTTGGGGTACTTGTTGGAGAGCTACGGGTGTGTGTTTCTGATGTGGTGGTACTGATCATCTGATAGCAAATTGTCCTATGAGACAGTCTCAAACCAAACAAGCTAGTAGGGAGGCCTCTCATGCACCTACTGGAAACAGAGGATGAGGTAGAGGTCGTGGAGGATCTAGTCAGATAAGATCTAATCCAAGTACTCATTCAGAAACTGTTGATCGACCTATTGTGCCTTCTGCTCCAGCTCGAGCTTATGCTTTGAAAGCTCGTGAGGATCAAGACATACCTAAAGTCATTGCGGGTACTGTTTCTCTCTTTAATTCTGAAATGCATGCATTAATTGATCCTGGATCTACCCATTCCTATATTTGTATTGAAGAAATGTCTGATAAGGAGATGCCTATAGATCAGTTAGAGTATGACATTCACGTAACCAGCCCCCTTGGTAGTAGTGTGTTGGTTATTCAAGTGTTTAGGAATTGTCCTATTATGGTCCAAGGAAATGAATATGTAGCAGATCTAATTAGATTGCCATTTCATGAATTTGATTTAATTCTAGGTATGGATTAGTTGTCTAAGCATCAGGTAGTAGTTGATTGTAATGCTAAGACAGTCATGCTTAGGAAGCTTGATCAGCCTGACATAGTATTGCATGGCATCCACACTAATTCTTTAGTTAATGCAGTATCTGCTATGCAAGCCCGAAGGCTACTTAGGAAAGGATGTGAAGCTTATCTAGCTTTTGTGTTTGATTTTAAGAAGGAGGGTGTTAAACTGCAAGATATTCCAGTGGTGAATGAATTTTCGGATTTGTTTCCTGACAAATTACCTGGACTCCCTCCTGAAAGGGAAGTGGAGCTATCTATTGAAGTCATGCCTAGCACTGCTCCTATATCAAGAGCACCATACAGAATGGATCCTACTGAATTGAAGGAGTTGAAAGTGCAGTTGCAAGAACTACTTGATAAGGGGTTCATTCGACCTAGTGTCTCGCCTTGGGGAGCACCATTTCTATTTGTTAAGAAGAAAGATGGTACTCTTCGGATGTGTGCTGATTACAGGCAACTGAACAGGGTCACAGTGAAGAATAAGTATTCGTTGCTAAGGATAGAAGATCTATTTGACCAATTGAAAGATGTAGGAGTATTTTCTAAGATAGATCTGCGATTAGGATACTATCAACTTCAGGTAAAGGATGTGGATGTTCCGAAAACTGCATTAAGGACCCGTTAAGGACATTATGAATTCTTGGTGATGCCATTTGGGTTAACTAATGCTCCAGTTGCATTCATGGATCTGATGAATAGAATGTTTAGGCCTTACTTAGACCAATTTGTAGTGGTATTTATAGATGATATTTTGGTCTATTCCAAAAATAAGCATGATCATACTGAGCATCTGTGGGTTGTGTTACAAACCCTGCGGGAAAAGCAGTTGTATGATGAGCTGAGTAAGTGTGATTTTTGGCTTCATGAGGTATCTTTTCTAGGACATGTTGTATCTTCTCAGGGGATTAGAGTTGATCCCAGTAAGATTGAAGCAATTGTTAATTGGAAGCTGCCACGGAATGTGACCGAAGTGAGAAGTTTTCTGGGTTTGGTAGGTTACTATCGTCAGTTTGTGAAGGGATTCTCAATGATAGCATCCCCCTGACTAAATTGCTACGAAAAGGAGTGAAGTATGAATGGTTCGATAGTTGTCAAGCTAGTTTTGATCAATTGAAAAGAATGCTTACTAAAGCTCCTGTATTGGCTCAGCCCACTTCTGGTAAGGAGTATGTTTTGTTTAGTGATGCATCTAGAAATGGTTTGGGTTTTGTTTTGATGCGGGATGTATTTAATTGTTAATTCAATCGTTTAGTATGTGTTTAGGTTAGAATTGTGATAGTTTGTTAATTATTTGTATTTAAGTGTTTTTATGGGTTAATGCAAGTCTTTGAGCTTAAATATTATGTTTTTAAGGTATCTTGATGTGTTTGTTAGTGTTTCAGGGTCAACATTGAAGAATTGAGAAGTTTCGGAGACATTCAGGCTGAAACAATAGCCTACGGTCGTGGCATAATAAGCCACGATCATGACAGAAGAACTAGAGTTGGAACATAATCGTGGCCCACATGCCACGATCATGACAGAAGTCCAAGACATGGCCCACAGTCATAGCCTACAGCAAGCAGACTCGTAGACACTAAAAAAAGTCTAGTTTTGAGGGATGTTTTGGACCTTTAGGATCCCAAAAAATTCCTAAGGCTACTCATAACAAAAAGGATATTTAAAAAATAAGACAAAGAGGTAGAGGAAAGCTTTTGCATCAATTACTTTTGAGAAACCTTGAAGAGAATTCAATGAGAGATTGAGAAAGAGAAAAAGGAAGAGAGAAATGGAGAGGAAGCTGACTCAACATACTTATCAGATCAGGAGTTTTCCGACTTTGCTGCCTCCTATCATCTGTTCTTATTGTATTTCCTAGTTATTTTCAATTTTATTGTTGTACAGAATTAGGAATAACAGTTTGATGATAAGATTTTTGAATACTAGGATGTTCTAAAACTCACCTCAGAGTTTTATCTTTGAATTAAAGAAATCTGACTATTTATGTTTTATTGGGCTTATTGTGATTTGATTCTGCAATTGCATAATTCGATAATAAAATGAGAGGGTGAATTGAATGAAAAATAATTATATTGGGCTAACGAGAGTTAAGTGATTTATTAGAACAAGAATTAAATCAAATTGGTAAATTGTATGAAAAGAGATCTCACATAGGTTTCCGATAGTTTATTATACAACTTCAAAACTAAGGTTTTGGATGGGTTGTTAATTGAGAGATTGCAACTTCTATAATCTGATTAGGGTTTATCATTTAGGATCAATGGTTATAACTTCAAAGAGAGCAATCAACCCTAGGATCGTCTAGAGCTAATAATTCAGTATTTCATAATCAGTTAGATTAGAGTTAAGGATAGGTAAAATTCCCATTCTCTCATTTGGTAATTTCCTTAGGTTAATTCTTAGGTGTGTGATGCAACTGCTGAATTATTAATATTTTGTGGTTGATTTTAATTTGATTTGATTGATTGAATTAAGTTTTCATTTTTATTTTCGTGCAGTTGAATTTTTATTATTTTTGGCCTTAGATTTTAGGATTAGATTATCCCTCCTCGTGGGATTGACACCTTCAGTACTACATTAATGAACCGTGCACTTGCAGATTATCGAGGTTATTGTTAAAACTTTCACACATCAAAACCCGATCAAGTTTTTAGCGCCATTATCGAGGAGGTGATTACTTTAGTTCTTTATTTTAAGGCTTTTTCATTATCTTTTATTTTAGGAAAAACAAAAAAATAGAGAAAGAAGTTTGGGGCGTCAAGTAGAGACACAACAAGACATCTAAAGAGCTAGATGCTAGGAAGAAAAGGAAAGAACAATGATGGAACTTTTGTGAATTACAATGAGGCACACTATGATTAGGGAAGTAATGATCCTTATTGGAACATGTATACTCTGGGATGGTAGAACCACCCAGATTTCTATTGGTCCAATAATGTAAGGATTCACTTAGGACATCAAGGCCTATCAAGATTTCAACAAGATGAGTTTAGTTCATGGTATTCTAAATTGGACAAGATCTTAGATAAGCTCAAGGACATGGAAATGGGTTAGAGGAGACTAGAATAGCAAATTGAGCAAGTAACAGAAAATCATGCCTTGTCTATTCACAACCTAAAGATTCAAGTGAGATAGCTTTCCTATAAATTTTTCAAGAGAAATGTGGAAGACTCTCTAAGCAATATGAAAATACATCAAAGAAAGCAATATGAGGCTATCACACCTAAAAGTGGGGAACAGACAGAAGGATCAGTGGAAAATCAAACTGAACCCCACTTTATTGAAGACCAAGAGATGAAGAAAATGATGAAAATCCCTCATATTATCTACCAGATCTTGGTATACCAGGCTTGCAAATCAAAAAATCTTGGGTAGATGTCCATGAAAAGAAACTTATCCTTCGAAATAATGATGATCAAATGACATTCAACATAAATGATGTATTAGAGAATCTGAAGGAGAGTAGCTCATTCAAGATAATTGATGTGTTCGAATCTTTTAAATAACAAAAGGGTGAAGAACAGATGACAATAGACATTAAATTTGGAGAAGCTATGAAAGTCTCTATTCATAAAGCGGAAGAAGTAGATGAAGGTGATTAAGGAAGAAAGAGAGCAACTCATCTTCTTATAGGGCAAATTATTAGATTCGATTGAAGATTCAGGTAGCTTTATTATTCCCTATTTTTTTGACAGTTTAATCGAAAAAAGGACATTATTAAGCTTAATTGGTTTTCATAATTTTATCAATATTGTCCTTCTGATCATTTTTCAATTTGTAACTTTTCTATAAGCTACGAAACTGATGTTGAAGGAAAAGATTAGAAGCAAACAGCTCAAAATTAATCCTAGATAAGAGCGTTGCGCTATCGACGTTAAAAGAGCATCGAGAGCTCGACGTTAAAAGAAGCACTGCATGTGAGTCAACCCATGGATTGTTAATTCCATGATTATTTCCTTTGATTTTTAGATACTTGAATTCTTCAGTTAGGTTGTTTTGTTTCCAAATAAAATCGGGAAAGCATAGGACTTCGACATGAATTAGATGATCGAGGAAGTAAGTAAAAGAGAGGTGAAAGAGGTATAAAGAGTTAAGAAGTGATTTTGGGAAAGTGTAGAAGGACAAAAGAAGAAAAAATCATAAACTGGTGGAAATATTACAAGCCACGATTGTGGCCTGCGATAGGGTAAAACTAGACATGTGAATTTCAGTTTAATTTTTTACCATTTTGCCCTTCATTCACCTATATATCCATTTCTTACTTCACTTTTTCACTCACTTTCATTTTAACTTTATCTCTATAAGTTTAGAAGCTCCAAACACTCCCACTTCTCTCTAACAAAATTCCAACTTGCACTTTATTCCAACTCCACCTACTTACAAGCCAGTATGTTACACATTAAGTAGTCAGCAAAGTGCGATCAATCATCAAGACAAAACCAAGTCTTAGGATGACGGCAAAGGAATAGGGTAGTAGATTTTGGAGCACCCATCCCAATCTAAACAAATTGTAGTCCCGAAATATTTTAATTTTGATACACTTGATAGGTTAAAACTGCAAGATAAGGTAAAAAACCTAGCAAAAAGAATTTAATGGGTGAAGTTCATATACTTCCAATATCCTAGCTACTAGGAACTCACTCTAGAATTCTTCACTTCCCTTTATTACAAACCTAGTAACCCAAAAGAAATGTGGTTTAGGTTATGGGGATGAAATTATTATTTGAACATTGAAATCATGTGCTATTTGTGAGTTCCCCGAGTCTTCCATTATCGATCAGCACGATGATTTTTGTGCTTCTAACTATTAGAATGAGCTCGTTAGATTTAAACAATTCGACGCTAAAAATGTCCAAAACAATATCATAAGAACTAATGAGCACTTTTTATTGCACAAATTCATGTGTCAAATGGTTTTTGATATATTAGAAACCAACATGTGCTTAACAAAGGAACTTTTCATGTTATGGTGCATAGATCACAGCATCCTAGTGTGCACTTCCACATATGTGCTTAACGTTATTGTTGCAACTCTACGTAAGAAAAGAAACAATTTAGGTATAGGTTACTTGGTATTTGCCATTGCCGAGTATTATAGCGTGGACTGTAGTGGTTTAATCATCTACCTCTTATATTTTCTAAATGACCATCATTTGTGGCATGCTGAAATCCTTAATGACATATTTGGTTCAACGAAATAGCTATTCTATTCCTAGCATATTATTTAAGCCTGTGTTTGGTTATAAACAATTCACAGAACAATTAATCATAAGAATAGATATTCTTTAACTTTTTTAGGATTTCAAAGGAAACCCACTGGCAGAGCCCGATCACCTAATTTTGGGTGGAGCCTGCCACAACAGGTAAAACCCTCGGCTGCCCCAGAATATTCTTTAACTTTGGAGAATAGAAAAACGATCCCTACCTATCTTTATCTATTCCAAGAATAAGTAATTTTATTAAAGACAATTTTATGCTTCTCACGTTTCTTCTTCTTTTCTGTCTTCTTCTTCTTCTTCTTCTTCTTCTTCTCCTTCTTCTTGTTTTTATTATTCTTATTTTTATTTATTATTATTTTATTATTATTATTATTATTAAGTTTATTATTCAAGAATAATTTTATTATTATTAATTGTCTACTTATTATTATTCTTATTATTATTAAATTTGAACATTTTCTATTAGGTTGTGAAGAGTCATTAGCTCACAAAATTAGTGAATTGTGTTCTTTAGCTAAATATGCAAGTTAATTAGGATTTAGTGTGAGTTTGTCACCCTCTAAATTGTCACATTCATTCATAATTTTAGGTCTTTCGACTAAAGTAGCTCTGCTAGTATTTTTTTCATGAAAACGAGTAGATAAAGCAACAAGGTAGGTAATAAAAAAAGTGTTGGTTAATTTTAAATAAATAACTATTCCACTGGCCTTCGGGTTACAAATAGAGCTAGCAGCCAGTTGAAACAGGAATGTAGCTGAGTAACTAGATCGACACGCATCACAAATGTGTGCCTCACTATCAAAAGACTATAATGAGGTTTCAACTAAGAAGCTTAACAAAAACTTGACTTAGTCGAGTAACTAGATTGACATTGATCACCAATGTTTTACTCTGAGTAAAAGACTAGGTCTATGTCTACAAAATATTAAATAAAAAATGTTTTATAATAAAACTTATCGAATTTGTAAATAGCTTAACTTTTCATGAAAACATATTTAGGAGTAGTTACATAATTTGAATCACCAAAGAATTATTAATGTATGTGTACAGTTAAAAAGGGTAAGTAACTTGACATTTGGGTTTGATTAATATATATGTTTAGTCCAGAGTCCCTAGATGAGGATTTTGCATATTAATGATTTGAAATAACTTGAATAATTGTGTTTAAAGTTAAATTTATTTCATGAAGTTGAAGCCATAGTCTCATTATTACATTGTCTGCTTTATGATTTTGTGTGTTTGTTGTTTTGTTTGCTTGAGGACAAGCAAACGTTTAAGTGTGAAGATGTTGATAAGCGTAAATTGCATCATATTTTAGGGCTAAGTTTGATATGTATTTAATTTCTAATTCAATCATTTAGTATGTGTTTAGGTTAGAATTGTGTTAGTTTGTTAATTATTTGTGTTTAAGTCTTTGAGCTTAAATATTATGTTTTTAAGGTATATTGATGTGTTTGTTAGTGTTTCAGGGTCAGCATCAAAGAATGGAGAAGTTTCGGAGACATTCAGGCTGAAACAACGGCTCACGATAGCACAGCAGGCCATGATTGTGACAGAAGCATCAGAGTTGGCCCATAATCATGGCCTATATGCCACGATAGTGACAGAAGCAGGCAGGCCAGGATTGTGACAAAAGGCTCAGATGTGGCCCACGATCGTGGCTTGCATTGGGCAAATGCTCAAGAACTAAAAAACATCAAGGTTCGAGGAATTTTTCAGACCTTTCGGACCCAAGAAAAATCCTAGGGCTACTCATATCACAAAGGATATTTAAAGAACAAGACAAAGAGGTAGAGGAGAGCTTTTGCATTAGCCTTTTTTGAGAAACCTAGAGAGAATTTATCGAGAGATTGAGAAAGAGAAGGAAGAAAGAAGTGGAGAAGAAGTTGATTCAACATACTTCCCGGATCAGGAGTTTCTCGACGTCATTGCCTCCTATCATCCATTCAGATCGTATTTACTTTTTATTTTCAATTTTATTATTGTATAGCACCTTCGGAGTTTTATCTTTGAATTAATCAAATCTGATTATTTATGTTTTATTAGTTTATTATGATTTAATTTTGAAATTGCATAATTTGATAATAAACTGAGAGGGTGAATCAAATGAAAAATGATTAAATTGGCCTAACAAGAGTTAAGTGATTTAATAGAACAATAATTAAATCAAATCGGTAAATTGTGCGAAGAGAGATCTTATATAGATTACTGATAGTTTATTAGACAAATTTAGAACTAATTAGGATTTTGGACAAGTTGTTAATTGAGAGCTTGCAACTTCCATAATCTAATTAGGGTTTATAATTTAGGGCTAATGATTATAACTCGAGAGACAATAATCAACCCTAGGATCGTCTAGAACCAATAATCCGCTAATTCATAATCAATCAAGTTAGAGTTAAGGATGGGTAAAATTCCTTTTCTCTCATTTGGTAATTTCCTTAGGTTGATTCTTGATTATGTGTTGCAACTATTAAATTATTAATATTTTTGTGATTGATTCTTAATTTGATTTTATTGATTAAATTAATTTCTCGTTTTTAGTTTCGTGCAGTTAAATTTTATATTGTTTTCTAGCTTTAGATTTTAGGATTAGATTATCCCTTTTCATAGGATCAACACCTTAAGAACTATGCTAACAAATTATGCGCTTGCGGATTATCAAGGTTATTATTAAAATTTACACACATCAAAACCCGATCACTTATGCTCAAATATATATTTTCATGTTTAATGTGTTTTTTCTTATCCTTATTCTTTTGTTGTTAGGTTCCAATACTGACATTAGAAAAATAGGTAGAGGTATCACTAAAGGCTATAAGTTATAACGTATGAATGTTTCAATGAATAACAAGTTGTTTGTAAATATTGACACCTTGCAAGTTCGTCCTATTGATAAGATCCAAGTAGCAAAATTGTCCAATGGTTAGGGGTCATTTTCAGGACTGAATTACCCTACCTTCAATATGCCAAGTAATTGAAGGAAGACAACTTACTATAGAATGATTTGGACAAAGTTTTAGTAATTTTTCAATTTATTTAATTATCTGCATTCTTTTTGCTTATTTAAAGACTAATTTCACTTTTACTTATTGTTTACAGATGAAGCTCAATATCATCTATATCGACAACCCTAAGGCTTCAAGCTCTGTGATTTGAATATTGAAACAAAGGGCCAAGGATCATCGTTATCAACTACACAAATATTACAAATCTTTTCCTTATGATGAGGATGCATGGAGACATGTTCCCGAGCGAATGTCTCCAAACAATTAGAGCCAAATGTGTGATTCTTGGGCTCTGCCAACATTAAAGTTTGACTTCTTTCTCTTCACATTTGCTGCCATTAACCTTGTTACACAATTTAATGACTATTTCTTTTCTTTATTTAGGAAAAATGTGAGAAAGTTAAGGTTAATAGAGGAAAAATGAAAATTCCTCACAACAAAGACTTTAAATGATTTGTTGTCATATGAAAAAAATATGTAAGTTCTTTAGTTAGAAGCTATAATTATATTACTAAATATAATATTATTTATTGTGTTTTCAATTAATTTTTTCATGAAACAGAGTTATAAGGAACTACATGGACAAGAGTGTGATAGGATCACACTATACAAACTTACTCATTATAAAGAAGGTTAAAGGTGGATATTAGAAGAAGCTCAAAATAACTATGTAGGTATAAAAATTTGCTTAATTTTTAAGTTTATTTATTTATGTAGTACTAACTAATAATATTTGAATTCAATAGCGAACAAGTTGCATCTCCACTGCACTACAAACATTCTCTCTCCCTGAACGTCTGAAATTACTTATAATTCATGGTTGATCCTATAGTCTAACATCTCTACTTTTTGTATTTCCACCTTACATAATTTTGTAAGGATTATAGTATGGTAATCCCCTCTCAGTTATGTTAATTTGTACTACCTTCCATATCTATTCAATAATACCATTTTTTCTTCTAAAAAAATATTTGAGTTCAATGTTGATTTTGTTTCTTTTTAATTTTACAATAAGATGTAGGAGTTGCTAAAAAGATCATTATCTGACAGAAAAGAGCCAAAACGTAGATGAGATTTGCAACAACGTGCTTGGTACAAGATCTGGCTACATCAAAGGTCTTAGGTTTGGCCCTAAATCAACTGCTTCATCCTCTTTAATACCATCATATTTTGACCATCTTGAACAAGAGAACTAGTCACTTAAAGCAAATTAGATTGTGATGAACAAAAGTTAGAACGCAATGAATAAAGTTGGCTAAGCTTAAAAAGATGGTCAAACAATTACTTAGCCGAATTATGTAAGTAGTGGTGATGATGAAAATAATGCTTAGTTTGTACATAACTATTTTGTAACATTTGTCTTTAACATTTAATAATATTTTATTGTTTATATAAAATGTTTCTAATTATTTTTAATTATATTTTCTTATAATAAATTATAAAACAAAAAATCTAAATATTATATACAATAACATAGATTAGAAATATCACTAATAATTATAATTAACATGATAAAATTTTTAGTAATAATGTTTATTAAAACATAGCTAAAAAAATTTGCCTGTTTTTAAAATCGTCATTAAAACTTTTTACCTACATTTTTCAAAATGTCGTCGATAACTTTTCACTTTACTTTAAAAAATGCAAAAAAAATTTTGCTACGTGTGCTATATCATTACCAATAATTTTATGCGACGATTAAAAATTCCTCTCTAAATATTATTACCTATGTTAACAATAATGTAGCTAATAACATTTAGCCACGAAAGCTAAGCGTATTAAAATATCATTTGTGATGATTTTTTGTATCATTGTGGCTCTCTTTTCGCTACGTATGTATCTCGTAGCAAAAAATAATTAGCGACAATTTGTTAAAAACGTCGCCTATAGTGTTTTGGTATTAGAATTTTGTGATGATTTGCGTGACGATTTAATATGGTTGCTCAGCTACGAGTAAAGGACTTTTAGATATCCTTTTTTTGTAGTGTTACCTGGTTCACCAGGCTTGACTTTCAAGAAAGCACTATCAGATAAGAATCACACTTGGAGAATCACATGGGGCAAGGTGGACGGCATGGCTGTTCCTAACGGTTTATAGGCCTTGAGCGAAATAAATAAAAAGGCTCCAAAAAATTGGCAATATGTAAACATGTAAATTTTAAAAAGATATATTTAGTATTAAAATTTAATATTCATACACAAGTTGTTGGGCCCCGTTTTCGGAGCCTAATTATTATTCGGAACACATATATCATAGCCCAACCTTTAATCAAAAATATCATAATACTCTCCAATCTTTACTTCATCATAGTCTGTAATACATTAATTACAACGAACTTTCATCAATTACATTTCATTACCCTCAACAAAAGGTTGTACAAAGCTATAATGGCCTTTCAAGCCACATTACAACAAAATCTGAAATCTCAATACACAAAGGTTACATGAACTACAAAGTCTTAAAAGTGACTAAAGCCTTGTG
>JANIIA010028153.1:0-12584 GCA_027478495.1 Erythroxylum alaternifolium | reverse complement strand
TTTTATTTTAAATTAAAAAATAAAAAATTACAATAAAAGTTTAACTAAATAATTAATTATAAAAACTTTGAAAAAAAAAAGGGGGAGGGAGAGAGAGAGAGAGAGGTGGGAGAGTAATTTTTTAAAAATATTAAAAATTTTGCTAATAAATTCTTATATTTTTAAAAATTTTCACTACTAATTATTATATAATCGATATTATAAGTACCGGCTGTTGTCGGTTGATACTAGACGAAACAGACCGATACTTATTGGTGTTTACACGTGATACATTAATACCTTTATTCCGTATCTTTCTTTAGCTAATACGGTACGTTCTGCCTAATATCAGGTGGTACGGAAAGAAATTCATAAGATTGGTCGGAGCTGCGTGGCGTTGAGTTTCTATGAGACTAGAGCATTTGGTGTGGGGCACTGCTTGGTGGGGTTGTGTTGGTGCGTCTTGGGTGGCTGGCCAGTGTTAGCTGGAAGTTGGATGGTGGGGTTAGGTTGAAATTAATTACTCGACAACGACCCTAAAATTTTGATCGACTCGTCGAAGTTCTTAAAATTGAGTTTGAATATCTAATTTCTCGTAGTAATTGTGAAATTGGGTCTAATATTTTAAAAAAACTAAATACTAATTTCTTAATTTAAATTAATAAAATAAGGTGGAGTTTATAATTAATTAACTAAAATTAATAAGAAATCAAAATAAATATATTGAATATAAAAGTGATAAATTCAAGAGTACTTAACTACAATTCAAAAAATATATCTCGTCTAATTGTAACATTGATCGATGGTCTAAAAGAATAATTTTTACGATTCAAGTAGTTAGTCATAAACATATTAGAATAACTATAATAAATCTCAAATTTTTCTAAATTATTTTTTTAAAACACGATGTTTAAGTTAAAATTTACTATCAATTGAATGAGTATGATAACATTCTATATCAATTAAATGATAGTAATAAATTTAGTAAAAAAGTTTAGATCCTAAATTAAATAATTGAGGTATCTGTAACTATTTAACTTAATTTTCTTGTTTATCATAAATTAAATATGCAAATTTATAAATAACATATTTACTACTTATATTAATTCTTCATAACAATTACGGATCACTTGATTTGTGGATAGCTATAGAATAATCAACAATAAATTAATTTGTCATATCGATCAATATTAATTATTCATGAAGTATAAAAACATAAGATAAGAAATGCCCGAGTTAAAACATGAAAGATTGAAAAAGAAAACTCAAAAGAAGTGAAAAAAGAATGTTGGAGAGGTGATCTACTCTAAACTTAGTCTCCTTCTATCTTTCAAAAATCCCTATTTAAAACTAATCTAAATTCTTACGTATCGGAGATGAAAAGAATTTTCTTAATTAAATTCTAATTCTTGAAGTTAATCTGATATTAGCAGTGATCTCGTTTAATATATCTATTTTTTTCAAAATTCGTGATTTTAATATAAAACCAAATAAATATTAAATTTTCTATTTAAACACTAAAAAATATTCAAAGCAAAAGAAATAATTTCAATTAACATGCCAAAATAACATGTTATCACTACCTTTAACTTTTAAGTTGCCAAGAATGACGAGAAGTGCAATACAACTCGTATCTTCTAACTAGCCTTACTAGAACAAATTGAGGGAGCTGATCACTTTTTCTTAGTCCCCTGCAACTTTGGAGCATGGGGGACAAAAAACAAAATTTTGAGAATCATGAAGAAGAAACATTTGAGTACATAGAACCAAAATTAGCCATCTAATTCCATTAGTACACAATCACTGAGAGTTCCTTCAAAAAAACTGTTGTATCATGGTTAGACCAGCAGACTGACTGAGCAATCCTTGTCAAAGTTCATTGCATACCTGCTGAAAGGGCTTGTTAGAAGTCCTCAAGAATGCCTAACAAATTAACAGTAAACCAAAAACATTCAGCAATATAGACCATATGGCTGAATCTGAAAGAAGAACTTGATCAAACTAACTTGTTAAACATATAAAACTTTCCAGCCATCCACCATCTCAGCTGCTGGGCAAGTAAGCATTCTGCAGATAAGCAAGAGCTCGTAAGTGTTCAATTCCACACCACCATCTTGCCAAATTTGAGCCTGTTCACCAATGAAACTCTTCACCAGCTAAACTTGATTACTTTGTCAAGAGTAAATAAGATGAAGAAACATAACAATTTAAGCAATGAAGTAATTATCAGGATCTCTGGAAGCTTGATCCCTGGAGAACTACTTCAAACACCAAAAGCACGGATTTAAAACATAATTCCGAAAGGGCAAAAGAAAGATTCAACCTTTTCAGCGATTGAGCAACCTATCGAGAATGGTCCCAACTTGTAGCGGACTTTGTGAGTCCTTTTACAAGAATCGCTGCTCCAATCAATACCAGCATCTTCACTATCAAACGTTGGAGTTCGAGTCCGTACACATTCTTATCTTTACATTATAGCCTTTCACACGACAAAACTACCATACTGAACTACGTGGGCACTCAAGTAGAGAACTGGGATCGTGAAAAGATGGAAACTTGATCGAAACCAGTGAAGGAAACTGGAGATTCTTGCTGTGGTTGGATTAAAGATGCAGCTTTACAAACAGCTTTGTTCTTTACATTGGTTTCTCTCCTCGTACGATCAAAGATGGTTTGTGATGGCCAGCTCTCGGCTTTTGGAAGTAAGAAATTTGTAATCATCTATTTTTAGAGTAAGTCTCTTAATTCTTGTTCTAACCATTCAGCCTCCAATTTCATACCAGTGAACGCCGCCATTCCCTGAGCTCATTATCTCTTTTGATTCAAACAGAAAGCTCAAAAAGTTGACATGGTGGAGGTTGGCGAAAGCCCTTCTTCAAGTTGCCATTTTCTTTAATCTCAACTTCTTGCAGCTAATGAGGAGAATTCCAAGTGTAAAGCAACATGAGCTAAAGCCAAGCGTTAAAGGGCTGATTGCACCTCTTTGATCCACGAGAACTAGCGCGTAGTTGGGGTCTGCAGTCAGTTGGGTGCAAGAACAGTGTTGATTTGCCAATTTTGTCTTCCATTTTCAGAGTTGAATCTATTGGAAATAAAATAAGCAGTATTATTTTTAATTACATTAATTTATAATTATTGTTATCCACAATTACATATTTATAATATAATTGAAAAGCTCACTCTAACATGAAATATTTAGTTTTCCCCTTAATGTTTCAATAATGCCATTATTCGAGTATTTGCATGTTTTCTTTAATAATTTGGTTAATTTTTCTCTAAAATTTCATTCATGAGATTGGATAAGATCAGTATTTTTCGACCAGCAACGGTACAATTCAAAATTTCGTAATATATTCCGATACAGTACAACCTATCTCACATGACAATGATTTTAACGCATATGAAAACACAATTTGGATTATACAATAATCTACCCTTCATTGTACCAAACACCAAATCTCAATTTTCAGAGAAAAAAGAAATAAGTTTCTTATAAACCAGGCTAATAATTGATTGAAAGTGGTCATCCTTCAAAAGAACAGATTGCCCAACTCAAAAAACTCACCTACTACTGATGCATATTCTCCTTATGCAGAGTAGGCTCTCGGCTTAACAAGCTCAGATACAAGCTCTGACAAGAAAGGTACTAAAATGTTATTATTTGGGTTGGAACAACCAAAGGCAAAAGGCAAGGGTAAGGTGAAGATCATCAAATATCAACTCTAGCTTTAATCATTAATCCCGTGCTTTGGGAGCCAAAAGGAATGTCCAGAGGTAGTATTTATAGACCTTGAAGGGAAACACAAGATTCGATGAACAAACTTTTCTCATTAGCTCAAGTCATTTTCACTCTTTTGGTGATATAGATCAGCACTTGATCAAGAAGAATTGGAACTGCTTCTCAAATCCTGTAATGCATCCCAGTTTACTGCCTTAGAAGCTTACCTCACGTCTCTCAGCAAAAAATTTTCCTGTTACTGCCAGGTCTGGAAGAAGTGCAAGCCAAACTCCAGTGTCAGCCCCTTCCTCAACAGATATATTACCAGCCCAACCTGTCATTGCTGTCTTCACCCAACCTGGGCAGTAGCAATTTATATATATCTTCTTGCCATCAGGCCGGTCAGCCAATATCTTGGCAATTAGCCTAGTGAAATCATTAACTGCAAGTTTTGACACCGAGTAGTCGGTGAACATTTGAGGCCACCCACCTGATGTCCAAGTGTCATCTTCAACTTGCTGTAGGAAAGTAGAGACAGTCCTATCAATGAGTTCCTCTGACAGAATTTCCAGGTTATCAAGTTGTTCTCTCAAAGCTTTATCCTGAAGTCTCTGATTTGTGTAGAGAGAAGTACGTTTAGTATAACAGCAACAAAAACATCAACAAATTTTCAACTTTAATTGAGAACTGACATGAAAAACAAAGAACAACAGCATCAACAGTCTATGTATAGCAAGTAAAATCAAATCATAGTGAAATTTCTCATGATTATTCTTTGCTTCCTTCTTTGAAACATTTCTTTGCCCCCTTCTTTTTTATTCATTTGGACAATAACGGTGGTGTTTACAGATAAATCACAATAATCTTCAACAAAGATTTTCCTTAGTGATAAATAACTTGTTTAAACTGCAGCAAATGAAGAGCTAATTAGTTTCTTAAGCTTAACAAATTTAAAAGGTAAAAAGAGGTCTAACCTGTGAACAAATAGGTACATTCTAAGGAGAAAATTCAGTTTCAAGCAATGAGTGTTTTACCAGAAGCCAAAATTCAGTTGTATCAGACTAATAACTCTCTATTTTTGGAACCACATTTCATAAGCAGGCACTGGATTAAACTAAACATCCAGCTTGCACAGCCTAGCCACCGAGCAGAATCAAATTCCATTTGCTAGAGAAATCAATATGAGAGACTCTAGTGTTACTTACATTTCGTCGGCCATTCAGTTTGCCTAGCCGGGAGCTTACGTTAACAATTCGGGCACCTGCAGCAGAAGCTCTCATCAATGGAATCATGGCTTTCGTCACATTTTTAGTGCCATAATAGTTTGTATCGATAACACTCTGGGCAAATTCAACAGAATTATCCGAACCAAGATTGTAATTAACACCAGCATTATTCACCTGAAAGACAATATTATTGCATAAGCAGTCAGAGACATTTCCTACACCAACACTTGTACAAAAACATCAAGCAAAAAACTTGAACCTTAGTTCATTCTTAACAGCAAAATCCAAGCATGACGCACTAACCAGAATATCAATTCCCCCGTACGTTTGTTCTATCCACTTCACAAACTCTTTGATGGAAGAAGAATCCGTGACATCAAGTTGACCAGAAACCACCCTGAGTCCTGATTCTTTCAACACATTGGCAGCTTCTAAACCAGCAGTATTCACTCGAGATGTGAGGACGACTGTTAGTCCATGGTCTGCAAGCTGCCTCGCAATCTCAAAACCAATTCCTCGGTTAGCCCCAGTCACCACAGCAACAGTTTCTGCTGACCACCACCTGAAAACACACAAATTTAACATTCAGGACCCTAATTGCTTCTGATTAGATAAACCAAAATCAAAACCCAGAAGGGAAATGAAAAAGAGAATAAAAGATGTAGCCTTTGATGATCAGCGTAGGGGATCGTTCGAAGCAGTGAAATCTCCTGACGTCTCTTTTCTCTTCTTTCCTTTGCTTTCGCTTTATTTCCCATTAGTTTTCGTTTCCTTTTCCTTTCATTTTCCTTTCCGATTACTTGCCCTTTCGCTAGAACCCGCGCCTTAATCCGTCTCCGGTCCCAATCTCACTGTCGTATTCCATGTTTTAAAATTCGGATCGGAACCATCCATGAAAAAATTTTAAGTTTTGAGATTCAATAGATAGTGAATTATTATAAAACTGATAAATAATAAATATGAGGTAAAAATTTTATAAAAATAAGTAAAAATAAAATATTTTATTGAAATAAAAAATATACTAATAACTATTATTTATATAATGAACTAATAATAAATAAATTTGAGTCTAATATAAAACTTAAAATAACAATAAAAATCAAAATTGTATTTCTGAAGGAGGTTGTGTCTCATCATTGTCAAAAATTTCAAATTCTTCAATACTATTTAAAGATTAGTAAACTACGTTTTCATCCAAAGTATTTGCATTAACTTCTTCTACCGTATTAAGATAAATTACAAATTAGTAATGTATGAAATTATTCTCAATTGTAAACTTATAATTTAGTATAATTTTAACTTAAATATGATCAAAATAAGATATGAACTGACCATCAGTAGATGTTCTTAATTCATTCATTGTGACAAATGCATTTTCTTTATAAATCTTCTTTTCAAGTTCATTATAATCAAGATTCGAGGCTGGCTCTTCTTCTTCGATCAAAAAATCAATATGTTCAATACAATCAATATCAACTTGATTATATATTCTCTTCTTACTAAACGATCTGAATACATAATAAAGAAATTATAAAATCAATAATAAAAATAAATTATTGAAATAAAAAAACTATAAAATACATGTTCTTCATTCACAAATTATAAGTAACGTAAACCAGGTTATTAAGTCTTTGATGTTCCAAATGATTTTGTTTTTTTTATGAATACGTTCAAAAACACTTCAATTACGTTCACAACCTGATGCATAAGTTGTTTGATTGAGTAATCTAATAACGAGTTTTTTCAATGTTGAAGCACTGTCACCAAATAATGTCCACGACTCATCTGTATTTAAAATTAATAGTTATGATAAAATATATATCATTAATAGTTAAATAATGAATTAAAAGTATAAAACTTACCTGGCTATATTTTTTTCAACATAAGTTCTCTTTTTGCTTATGATCTAGAAAAACTCTCTAAACTTTCACAATATAATTTCATTTCATTTATCGCTCGTGATTGCTCTTCAACAGAGAAAATACCTTTGCATTCAATCACATCAAACAAACGACCCACAATATTAATTATACGTTCTTCTCCATTATATCAGCAATAAGGATCGAGAAAATAAGTTGCTAAGTGGATCCTCTTAGTAAGATGCTTATCTCATCGTCGATTAATAATATCTATATAAAGCTTGTACAATTTCTCCTTCCCTTTAAAAATATTTGTAATTGTTTTATAAGCTCTATACATATCATCATATATATATCCCAAAGATGGCTTCTCATCTGAGCCAATAATCCTTGACAGCCTTATAAGTGGACCCACAATCTTCACAATGATCAAGCAAGTATCCCAAAATTTATTATCTAGAATAATAGCACAAACTTCTTTTCCTTTTTTCACTCTTTGATAATTTATGACTTGAAAAGTATTTACTTGCCACTAAATTTTTAAGTAGTTGCTTATGTTTATAAACGCAAGTAATAAATGTAGTTACAAATCTGGTAATAACGGAACGCATGATCTCAACCCAATCTTCTTGCTTTCTTAACCAAGACAAAAATGTGAGAGATCTTAGATGCGCGTGAAGCAAGTCTAGAAATATGGTCCATACCATCAAAATCTTTTAAAATAAGATTTATATAATAAGCACCGCATGGAGACCAATAAATATGCTCATATTTTGATTGTAATAAGTACCCAGCTGATATATAATTAGTTACACTATATATAACAAAATGCACAACATTCTTTGGTCAAACTCACTCGACAATTTCAGAGAATAATTCAGATAAAGTATTAGTGCTTTTTACCATGTCAGAAGCATCAACAAACTTAATAAAAGTTGTTCCAATATTACAATAAGCCAAGAAATTAATCAAGGTTCTTTGTCTTTGATCAGTCCACCCATCTGCCATAATAGTGCATCATGTTGATTCTCAACTAGATTTATATGTATCCATAATTAATTGACATTTCTTTTTTAAATCTTGAAGCAAAAGCAACTCATAATAAGATGGTACCTTAAATTCTGGACCTACTGCTATTGTAGCATCAATTGCTTCTTGAAAATATGGTTAATTTAAAGCTGTTTAAGGAATATATGAATGATATAATCATTTAACCCATGCTCTTTTACATTGCAAAACAACATCCTTATCAACCATAAAACTTTTAAGACTAGGTTGAGAACTAGGAGTAGTTCTTGGTGAAAAATAAGAATCTATGCCAATAGTAGCTTTTCTTTTTCCTTTATCTAATACTTGTGGTGTTTCATCATCTCCAAAAGATATATCATAAGCCTCTTTATTTTTACTTTTCTTTTTTACTTGTTATTGCAAATATTTTCCAATCATATCACGCACATCAAATGGTACTTTTTTGCAAGAAGCAATATTACCCTTAACACCAGCAATATGTTCTTTCATTCTAAAAATTCCTCTCCCTTTAAATATTCTACCGCAAAACATATAGTTATATTAGATATTCTAATCAAATGCTTGAGAAGAAGAAAAATAATTCCATGCTGGATCGGACTTATCACAAGTAGAGGATGATTCCATATTCTGCATTATGATTTAACCTAAAAAGTATATAAAAAAAAACTGGGTATACTATTGTCAGGGAAAAAGTATACTCATTATCATTTGTAATAAAGAAGATCAACAGCAGCAGAATGGATACACAAAAAACCAACAAATGTTACTCACTTATTAAACTTTGCTCCAGCAATTGCTCCACTTCAAATAGCCTAACCGAAATATTGTTAGTTTTCAATTTTGGTGCTTTAGATCAACAAATTGAATAGTTGAAAGAGTATATATCACCTAATTGTCAAAACCAGAAATTGATAAGAAATAGAGTTCTAAATATTATAGAAATTGATATGAAATAGAGTTCTAAATATTACATAAATTTGTAAAGAAAAAAAGTTGGGAGTTCATATTTTTTTTAAAAAAATTTAGATATTCATTCTTTTCCATCAAATAAAATTATTTAAATTAAAAATACCACTATTAAAATTATTCTCCAGAACGTTTACAAGATTGTAAGTTGGATCTTCTAATAATACCCTTTGGAATGTAAATGCAATCGAAAACTAGAATCCCATTATATATTTTTAATTGTCTTCTCTAATACAAACTAAAATGAGAGTACAGAAATTGATATGAAATAGAGTTCTAAATATTACCTTTTCGTTAGCTTCATGTTCTACTCCAACAAACTTAAGTAATCCACTCCATTAACTACATCATATACCATTAATCCAATTCCACCTCTAATCTAACTACCCAGTTGACTTCCTATAAGATAACCTAGGCGTCCAAGGCTCTGCTCACCATAAAAACCACCAGCGTAGGCACCAGCCAAGGTTCCACTGCCCCTTAGGAATCCTTCAGTTATGGTACCACTATAGTAAATAGCTTCAAAAAAGTCCCACCCAGAAGAAATGATGGGACCAATTATGCGCTTAGCCTGCCTTTTTGCAAGCTTTGCTGCCTTTACCTCTTCTTTTTGTGCTAGTTTTGCTGCATCTTCTCTAGGGATTCCTTGTCCCAATGCATCAATTATTGCACGTTTGATTGCAAGATTCCTAGCTTTCTCAACATGAGCGGATCTCATATTATAGACATAGAGCTTTACACCCTCCTTTACTGTGCACGTTAAGGTTCCAGTGCTCAAATCAAAGCAATCAAAGATTGTAAATTTCCCACTCTAGGATAAAGAAGCTTTCCCAAATAGTAGCCACTTTTCAGCTATAAAAAGAGTAAAAAGTTACAGAAATAAGCATTCAATATAATGGTCAACAATCTTGAAGGCACAGATATTCGTAAAACATTCATAAAGGCTAGAGTGAGATCTTTTTTCTCTACTTAAAAATAGAACTGTTAACAATGGACTAGATATTGTCACTTTCTTGATATGTTACAGATATTCTCTTCATTTAATTATATAGGAAAGAGTTACAGACACATCATTAACACTGAAACAAAGAAGAATTTTGAAGCATTAAAAACTCGAGGAACAAGTATAATAGAGCAGACTCTTTGTGGGTTTGTGGTAATACAACTGGATTTCATGTATTCAATCATGTTATACATATAGTACTTTTATGCTGAAATATTCACTAATTTGTACAGCTTAGATTTTTAAGTACTAAGTGCACGAAGGTAATATATATTGCTATTACAAGGATAAAAAGATTTAAGGATTTTATTAGCCTTGACAGGATCTGTCCTAGTTTAGAACTTCAATATTCATTTCTGGAGTCCTATTAAATTTTGTTCTTTGCAAGTTGGCCGAAATAAAATGCCATCCCCTGCAAAGCCCTCCATATTATGCACAACATGACATTTAGTGTGTGAATGAAACATGATAGAATATTAATATTGCCCTTTAAAAGAAAGACAACTTTAAAAGGAGTTATCTTGAGTCAACATCTTTTTTGGGCCTACCCATTTGAACTATATATTTTGACTACCAATTAATCAAATAAATTTTTTATTTCATCAATAAATCTATTTCTTGCAGAAAATTAACAAATTCTTTACAATTAAGTTGAAAACTAATTCCTTTTCCTTTTTTGTGAAAAATCAATTCTAGTAGATTAAAGACACAACTATACCTTAAGCTAGTACCAATTCCAACAGAAAAGAAGGCATCCCAAATAGACCATGACTATTGTTAACATTCGAGATCAAGAATTGGTTACTTATACAATGTAAAAGACAACAAATTCAGCACAAACACATCCAAAGAAGACACTTGCTGCACTATAATAAATACCTACGATTCAAACCCTTTTCGGCATTCTGTTTATACATAAGTACATACATGCATGTATATATAATCTCTCTCTATGTATATAATTGGTTGTTTCAAAATAATCAAATTCCACTATCGATGCAAATCAATAAGTGATCAAATCGAATTAAATAAATTAACAACTTCCATAAGAATGAGAACCAATAAGAGCTTCATGCTTCATGTTGAAATAGTAAAATAATATAACAGAGCACTACAATTACACTTGAGTGCCAAGGCCAAGCTTTTGTCAGCCAAATGAATTCATAATTCACCAAAAGGCAACATTCATAAATTCCAATTGCAATTATTTTAACCCAAAAGCAAAACAACTTCTCCAGTAAAAAAGACTAAAGCATTGTAAGTGATATGATTTGATCAGTAATAGCAAAGAAATCCTAAAACATTACAACAGGCTAAGTAAGATAGAGCATCAACTCAAAGAATCAAAGCAAAAGAATTAAGAATGCTTTGTCACCACGTTAAGAAGATGAGAAATTTGCACAAGAGGAAAGTCTCAATTTGAACATATCCTTACACATTAACTCCACATATTTTCATATTTACCAAACCACCCTCTCACAAACCTCTAATTAACATGCAGTGAAGTTACAATTACCTTTTAGTCTTTAATAACCAAGCTTATGTGCTTTGAAGTAGGTTTGGGCTTAGTATATATATATGTTAAAATATAAATACAAAAGGAAATAATCGTAGACTTACTATTCCCCTCAGTTTTCCCAGCTAAACGCTTTGAAACAACTTTCAAGGAGTAAATTTCAATTCTGAAAAGAAAAAGGCTAATCTAGTAAGGTGTAGTATAATCGACCAAGAAGCAAACTAAGTTGTAAATGCATTATATACATACACATCTTTCAAAATTTCAAGGCAATAAAAATTTGCATCATTAAGAATGCTGAGAGCATCCCACACACGAATAATTTAAAAGTGAGGCAAAAGCAGAGAAGAGAAACCAAAAGGACAAAAAAGATGGAAAAACCTGTTTGTAGGACAGGGCTTGATGTGGAGAGATGATAGAACAGTCTTTTCTTGAGAGCTTTGCCTTTTAGAAGACCAACACCACCATAGTAACTGTTGACGTCCTCACATGGATGTGAAATTGCAAATTGTGCAGGAGCCACTGCGAAACCACTAATCAGAAATAACAAGTAAACAGTAACAATCCTCAAAGAGAAGCTTCAATGTCTAAAGGATCATCAGGTTTCAAGAGAAGCTTCAATGATGGCAGCTGCTGTACTCAAACCTTGCATTTTTAGCTTTCTTTCTTAGTTTATTTAGAATGAGCGAGTTAAGAAGTCTGCAACGAAATGGAGGGGGTGAGAGATGGTGAAGAGAATGCTGTGAAATAGGGAGGAGAGGGTTCGATGAAATGAAATATAAAGTTTGAAGAGAAGAGCTTGATTTTTACATTTCTGGAGGTAGTGAGAGATGGTGAAGAGAAGATCAGAAGATGGTGAAGAGAAGGCAGTGAAGAGGATAGGAAAAGCCCGAGCCTTCGATGAAATGAAACATGGAAGTAGCTTCTGGTATATCTGGAGTTTTGTATAGTGATAAACCGGTTGGACCGGTTTGACAAAAAATTGGTCGATTCGTTGATAAACCTGCCGGTTTTAATACGTAGAGGTTATTAGGTGAAACCAAACTAGACCATTGACCGATTCAAACTTTTTTTGGACAGACCGGTAGGTCTGGTTCAGTTTTTAAAACTTTGCAATTTTGGTCATCAAGATAATTTTGGCTTATGCCGAAATTGTTTAGATAAATTTGAGGTGACCTAGGGATATTATAGATGACTAATTGATGTACAGGAATTTTGGAAACCATAGGAATTAATTTAAAATGAATCCAAGTAGAGCATAGCATTTCTAGTGTGACTAAATAAAGGC
>JANIIA010028112.1:0-12585 GCA_027478495.1 Erythroxylum alaternifolium | reverse complement strand
GACTATGTTCAAAATTAAATTAATTTCAATCCATCTAAGTCATTGACATATTCAAACAATTCACAAAATGCAACCTATAACTATCATACAATATGCAAAATCACATACAAAACAAAACACATAACCCTCCCCACACTTGAACAACACATTGTCCTCAATGTGAGAAGGGAACAAACAAGCACATACAAGAAAAGAAGAAACATAAATTAAAGTAAACAGAACATAAAAATAAAATGAAGACTAATTTGAAAAAGAAAAGTAAATGAGTTAGACAAAATCTCATGGAGATGGAGGTGGAGACGGTGTCAGAGGTGGCAGTTGAACGCCCCGAGCCTCAAAATATCGATGGATACGATGTATATCTCGGCTACAAAATCGTTGAGTGCAGGCCATCTCCCTCATCAATCTGGAGTTCTCTGCTAGTTGATCTGTAATCACTGCGTTGTTTGTGGAGATTGTGTCCAGAACTTTCTTCCATCCTGGTTCTTCTATCTCTTCTTCTTCCGTGGACTCTTCATTGGTTGAGTCCTTTTTTGCTCGTTGAGGTGATGCTGAACTCGAGCCCGCCTAACTGGCCCTAATCTTAACATGTATCTTCTGGATGATATCTCGAAGTTCCGTGTTGTGGACTTAAGGATTTCAGCCCTGCATAAATGGTGATGGTTTAGGAAGTCAGTGAGATGAACAGTTAACCCACTACAATCTACGCCATAATATTCAACAATGGTAGAAACTAGATACCCCATACCTAAATTTTTTCTCTTCTTACGCGGAGTCGCAACAATAGCGTTTAGCATATGTATGGATGAGCACACTAGAATGCTATGATCCATACACCACAATATAAAGAGTTCCTTTGTAGAACACTTGTTAGTTTTTGATTTATCAAAAACTAGTTGACAAGTGAATTTGTGTAGCAATAAGTGCTCGTGGAGCCTTATTATGTTGTTGCGGGCATTTTTTGTTTCAAATTTCTCCATCCCAGTGAGCTTGTTCCAATAGTGAGAAGGATAAAAATCATTATTTTGATTGATGATGGAGGATTCGAGGAACCCACACATATCGCACATGATTTCTATGTTCAATTCATAAGCTCTTCCTTACAACCTAAACCACTTTTCCTTAGGTTCCTTGGTTCATAGGATAAGGAAGTGAAAAATTCCAAAGTGAGCTCTTAGTAGATAGGAAATTGGAAATGTATAAATTTCACTCACTGGATTCGTTTAGCTAAATTCTCTACTCTATTGGACAATTCTAACCTATCGAGCATTTCAAAATCAAAATATTTTAGAACTACTATTTGTCTAGCATTTAGGGATTGGAAACGAATACCTTCCTCGTCTGTGTAGATTGGGAAGGGCACTCTGAAGTTTATTGCTCTGTTTCTTCTCCCACATCCCAAAACTTGATTCCGTCATGATGATTACTCGAGTCTGGTTGATTGCTTAATGCACGATATATTTGCTTGTGAATAGGTAGAGTTTAGAAGAAATTTAACAATTCGAAATTTTTGTAGAGAGATGTGAGAGCGTTTGTAAGTTTCAATTCTAGAGAGATAACATAAAAGTGAAAATGAAAGTGAATAAAAAAGTGAAGTTAGAAATGAATATATAGGTGGTTGGAGGGTAAAATGGTAAAAATTTCTTTAAAATTTGTGTGTTCCCATTTTCTGCCCAGTCGCAGGCCACGATCGTGGCCTTCAGTTCTCCACCGATTGTTAATTTTTCTTCTTTTTTTCTTTTCACTTTCTTTTTGAATTTACTTCTTAATTCTTTTATGGCCCTTTCACCTCTCTTTTACTTGCTTGATCGATCATCCAATTTATATCAAAGTCTATTCCTTTTTGGTTTTATTTGGAAACAAAATAATCCTAACTACAGAATTCAAATGTTCTAACAAAAATAATCAAAGGAAATAATTTTCATAGGTTGCCTCCCATGCAGTGCTTTTTTTAACATGAGTAGCTCAACACTCTTTCTAGGCTCACGATGGTTCAAATGAATGGTGCAATGGTATTGTTGTTACTAATTTTACAATTTGCACATACGCTACCATACTATGGTTTCCACCTTCCTTATGAATCCCAGGATCCTTGATATCTTCTCATTCTCCTCGAGGTTCGGGTTCCTTGATATCTATCGGAGGTAAAGGAGAATCGTAGTCTTTCTTTGATACCTTAAAGGTTAATTGCTCATTTCCTATTCTCAGAGTTAGTTCACCCCCATCAACGTTAATGATTGAATGAGCAGTGGCTAGGAACCGTCGTCCAAGAACTATAGGGTCTCCACATCTTCTCCAATGTCTAGTATATAGAAGTCTGTTGGAAAGGTAAATTTATCGATTTGTACATGCACATCCTTCATGATCCCCTTTGGTTAATAAACTGTTATGTTGGCAGTCTTCACTAACATCTTCGTGGGTACTAACTCTCTCAACCCCAATTTTAGACTAAAGGTATAGGGCATCATATTGATACTCACACCTAAATCCGTGAATGCCCTGTCAATATTGACTCCATTTATACTGCAAGGGATAAAAAAATCCCTTAGATCCTCTTTCTTCTAAGCTATAGATGGGCTTTCTTCTTCTATGTGCTCTTTAACCTTCTTTTGGATAGATTCCTTTAGGGTGAGCCTCGTTTGCAGTTGTTTCATAATGTTCTCAACCCTATTTGATTCAACCTGCTTAGAATTCTTTGTTGCCATACTTGATAGTTACTTCCACTGAGCTAGAATAGAGTATGGGAATTCAAATCGAGGTTCTCTAACTAGCTCAATTTCGAGCTCACGTTAAAGGAATTCCATACTTGCATGTCTTTCTCCTTCATCTCCATCTTCCTTCACGTGTTTAGGTTTCTCCTACTATGTCTGAACGATAGCCATGATCCTCTCTTTCAAGTTAGGCTCGGTCTTGCCTAGAAAGGTTCCTACATTCCAAGTAAACAATGCCTCCTCTAGTTAGCCTACTTAGACTTCTAGATTATCTATTGACCAGGCATGATTCTTTGTTTCTTGTTCGAATTTGCTTTCAAGCCTTCTATGTGCATCCTCTATGCCTCCAATTTTATCTAAAATCTTGTCCAACTTAGATTCCATCAAGCTTGGTTTATCTTGTTGGAAGCTTGCTTATCCTTGTACCCTGAACTATCCTCCAGCATTATTTGTCCAAGAGAAGTTAGGTTGATTCTTCCACCCAGGGTTGTAGGTATTGGAGTAGGGATTGTTGCTCCCTCCTTGTGCATATTGCGCTCCCATATAATTTACTTGCTCCGGATTATCTTCCTTCATCAAGTAACAGTCCACGGTATCATAATCCATCTATCCACAGAGTTCACACTTAAATTGTACAGTCTTTACCTAGACTGAGGACGAAGCCTTTATGCTATTAAGTTGTTGTGTCAAGTTGTTGATTTTCGCTTACATTTCAGTCATCTGATCAATAGCCACAATTCCTTTTTGCTCTCAGAATGAATTAGTATGTCTACTCTGCTCATTCGTCTAAAGGCAGCTATTACTCACCATCTCCTCTATCAGCTCTTCTGCTTCCTCAACTGTCTTCCTCATTAGTGATCCTCCTGAAGCAGTATCAATCGTGCCTCTCGTCGGTGGGTTTACTCCATTGTAGAATGTTTACAACAAGAATTCCTTGGGTAGGTTGTGGTGTAGGCACTTCCTTTGCAAATCCTTATATCTCTCCCATGCTTCATAGATTGATTCCCCATTACCTTGTTGGAAATTGGTAATTTCCTTGATGATCTTAGTGGTCTTGGTCAACGAGAAATACTTATCCAAGAAAGCACGAGCTAGCTGATCCCAAGTTGTGACATTGGCTGGGCTAATGGAACAGTACCAAGCCTTTGCTCTATCTCTAAGATTAAAGGGGAAAAGCCTTATTCAGACCGCATCTTTCGACATCTGATGGTACCAAAAGGTATCACAGATTTTAAGAAAGTTCAATATATATCCATTTGGATCTTCGTTTGCTAATCTATAAAACTGCACATTCTGTTGAAGCATATTCAAGAGGGTTGCTTTAATCTCAAAGGAGGTTGCTTGAAAGAGTGACCTAGCTACTCCTTGGTTAGCCGCATTGAACCTTGGCCTTATGAAGTCCATCAGGGACTGTTGTTGATGTCCTTGGTTCGCTTCTTAGTCCATTTTCTGCTGAAATTCTTCGACCATTATTGACTTTATGATTTCCTTTTCTTCTTCACGTCGAGCTTTCCTAATGGTTCATTCTAGTCGAGTGATGTTTAAGTCTAACATTTCAACTGGACGACTCAAACCTCTTGTGACTCTTGTGTTCATGCAAGAGCACGATTTCTAAAATAAAAAGGAAAGAATGAAAAAAATTTTAAAAGTAAACTAAAAGCATTAAACTATAGAACTAAACTAATTGTCTTTCCGGCAACAGCGCCAAAAACTTAATTGCAGGTTTTTGATTTGAAAAAGCTTTAACAATTAACCTCGATATTTTACAAGTGCACAGATCATTTATATAATACCTAAAGTGTCGATCCCACGAGGAGGGTTAATCTAATCCTAAAATTTAAGGTTGAACTCAATTCATAATAATTCAAAAAGAACAAAACTAAATAATAAAATATTTCAATCACGCAATTAATTCCAATAATCAGTTTCGAAAATAATAACAAGATAGCATATGCAACACCTAATCACAAAACAACCTAAAAACTACCAATTGAGAGAAAGGAGATTTTTATCTGACTTTAATGAAAACCTAATTGATTATGAATTTATTGAATTACCGATTCTAGACGGTCCTAGGGTTTATTACTCTCTCTCGAGTTATAATCATTAACCCTAATTTATAAACCCTAATTAGATTATGGGAATTGCAACCTCTCGATTCACAATTTATCCAAAACCTAAATTAGATATCAAAATTGTCCAATAAACTACCGAAAACCTATGCACGATATCTCGTTACACAAATTTACAGGTTTGATTCAATTTTTGGTCTATGAAATTACCTAATTCTCATTAGCCCAATTTAATAATTTTTCACTCGATTCACCCTCTCAGTTTGTTACCTAATTATGCAAGTCCATAATTGAAATCACAAGAAATTCAATAAAAATGCAATCAATCAAATTTTACAAATATCAAAGACAAAATATCTCGAAGGTAAGTTTAGACTAATCCTCAACATTCAACGAATCTATCATCTATGGCTATCTCAATTTCTATAGAATCATAAAGAATGAAATAAAAATATAAATAAACTAGGAATGGATGACAGAGGTAGCAACGGCAGGAAACCTCTTGTTCCGAGAAGTACTTCGCGTAAACTTCTTCTCCAGGTCTATCTTCCTTCGTTTCTTCCTCAATCTCTCGATAAAGCCTTTTAGGATTTAAGGAATGTGGCTAATGCCAAAGCTCCCTCTCTTCTGTTCTTTAAATACTTTATGTGTCTTAAGCAACCCTAGGGCTTTTTCGAGGTCAAAGAGGTCCCAAAAATCCCTTAAAACTTAATTTTTTCTCTTGTTTGCGCGTATGCCTAACGTAGGCCATGATCGTGGCCTTGCTTGCCACGATTGTGGTCTGCATAAAACCTTTCTGTCATGATCGTGGAATGCCTCAATCATGGGCTGTGGCAAAGTCTTCTGTCATGATCATGTCCCTTAGGTCACGATCGTGGGCTAGCTCCTATGTTTTTGTCATGATTGTGTCACGATCATGGGTCGTGGTTTCAGCTTGAAAGTCTCTAAAACTCCTTCGTTCTTCATTGTTGAGCCTTAAACACTAACAAACACATTAAGGTACTTCAAAAACATAATATTCAAGCTCAAAGACTTATACTAACCCATAAAAAACACTTAAACACACAAACTAACATAATTCTAACCGAAACACATACTAATCACTCAAATTACCACTTCATACATAACAAATTAAGCCTTAAAATATGATGCAATTCACAACTATTAGGAAAAGCCTGAAGAAGTCTACAATGTTTGCTTATAGCTGAATCAGGAGACGATGAGCAATATTATTCTGACTTCGTTATTGAAATTGATGAATTAAGAGATGTATATCAATGAATTGTATGATCAATACAAAACTTAACAGTGCAGTATTTCAAAAAGGTTAAGAAGTCCAAAAATAATGATGCATTCTTGACGAATAATATTAAATCACTAGAATATTAGTAAGAATTTGTTGTCAAGAATTATATCCCTTGAAAATGACAACAAACAAAAGTCTCTAAAAAGGAATTCTTGGAACAAAAGGTAAGTTAATTAGAGAATGCATTCCTTGAAAATGATTCTGTTAAGGTAAAACAGTTCAAAGAAAAAGTTGCTTCTTTAGAAAACGATATTGCCAATTTTGTTGATAGAAGGAACAAACTTCATGCATTACTTGGGAATGATAAAGGTGTTTTTGATAAGGCTGGAATAAGATATAATGAAAATAATAATATTAAGCCATACAAGAATTTCTTTGTTAAATCCAACAATAGCTATAGTGAAAACAACAGGAACCTGATAAATAACTAAAATTACAGTAATTCGTAATTCTCATTCATTTGTTTTGTGTAATTACTGGACATAGTCATATTAGTCATTCCTATAACTTTTAGAAAATGAAGAAATTATCTCAGATGTATGTTTAGAGACCAAAAGGTCAACTTGAAAGGACCAAGAAAAATTTGGGTACCTAAAATTAGATAATATATTCTGCAAAGATGCTTTAGAATAGAGACTGGAGAAAATCAATGGATAGTTGATAGTGGTTGTTTGAGACATATGATAGGTAAAATATCATATTTCAACTATATGGAAAGGAAAGATGGAGGTAATGTTGTCTTTGTCGATAATAACAAGGCAAAAGTCATTGGAATTGGTAAAATTGGTGACTCTAATTTTGCTTCTATTGATAATGTTCTTTATGTTGAAGTTTTGAAACTTAACTTGTTAAATGTAAGTTACTTATGTGATAAGGGATATATAGTCACTTTCTTTGCATCCTATTGTGAAATTATTGATAATCTTAATGACAACTAGAAATTAGAATATATATTGTGCTCAATTGGAAGACAAGTCTTCACAAAATGTTAAATGTTTTGTTTCACTAGAAAAGGATTCATTTATCTGGCATAGAAGATTTGGACATGCTAGCATGAGTATTCTACCCAAAATTATCCAAAAATGAGTTAGTAAGAGGACTACCAGACTTGAAGTTTGAGAGTAATCAAGTTTTCAAAACTTGTTTAAAAGGAAAACAAATCATAAGTAGCTTTCCTCCTAAAAATATTGTTTCTACTAACCAAACGCATGAACTTGTAGATATGGATTTATTTGATCTTACTAGGACTCAAAGCTTTAATGGTAAACACTATGGTTTTGTTACAGTAAATGATTATTCTAGCTTTATATGTATTTATTTTCTATCAAATAAGGATGATACTTTTGAAGTTTTTGAGAAGTTTTGTAGAAAATATCAAATTGAAAAAGGGTATTGCATTACATCTATTCGGAGCGATCATAGAGGAGAATTTGATAATAGAAAATTCGAAGATTTCGGTAATGAAGGTGGGATAACTCATAATTTTTCATGCCCAATGACTCCTCAATAAGATTGAGTTGTTGAGAGAAAGAATAGGACTCTTGTTGATATGGTCAGGACAATGTTGTGTGAAAGTGGTCTACCTCATAGTTATTGGGTAGAAGTTGTATCTACTGCTTGTTACATACATAACAGGTGGCTTACAAGACTTACTTTAAAAAAGACCCCCTATGAGTTGTGGAAAGAAAGAAAACTGAATGTTACTTATTTTCAAGCATTTGGCTACAAGTGTTTTATATTAAATAATGAAAAGGACAATCTTGGAATTTTGATGCAAAATCAGATGAAGTTATTTTTTTGGATTACAGTACTACCAGTAAAGGATTCAAAGTTTATAATAAAAGAACAATGAGGATAGAAGAATCAATACATATGGTATTTGACGAAGCATTACCATCGACAATAGCGGCTGATTCAGATGATGAAGAGCATCCTTTGGTTCCTAAAAATACATTGCAGACTCAAACTACACCTATAGTATCTTTGAAATTACAAGATCAAAAAGGTCCTTCTGAAGCCAGGACGGAGCAAGCTCCTTCATCTCAGTAGAAGCCTATGCAATGAAGAACACCAAGAGAATGGAGAGGTTGAGATACACATCAGTACATTCTATGAGACACTTCTAAAAGTCTAAGAACCAGATCTTTCTTAAAAAATAATTATGTTGCCCTCATCTCACAATTAGAATCAAAGACTATTGAAGAGGCTCTTACTGATGAAAATTGGGTTTTCGCTATGAAAGATGAACTAAATCAGTTTGACAAAAACAAAGTCTGGAATCTAGTGCCTCATCCACAAAATAAGTCAATCATTGGAATACGTTGGGTACGTCAAAACAAACTTGACAAAAACAATAAGGTGGTAAGAAATAAAGCTAGAATTGTAGCTCAAGGTTATAATCAACAGGAAGGTATTAATTTTGATGAAACTTATGCACCTATTGCTATATTAGAATCGATTAGAATTTTACTTGTTTTGGCATGCTATAGAAACCTTAAATTATTCTAAATGGATGTTAATAAGGAATTCTAAATGGATTTTAAATTTTCCTTATTAAATGGATACATTAACAAAGAATTGTTTGTTAAGCAACCTCTAGGTTTTGAAGATGAAAATCATCCTGATTACGTGATGAATAAAGCCCTATATGGTCTAAAGCAGGCTCCTCGAGCATAGTATGACAGGTTAAGTAACTTTTTGCTTGAGAATAGCTTCGAAAGAGGAAAGATAGATAAAATCTTATTTATTAAGAAAAAGGAGAATGATTTACTTATAGTGAAAATATATGTTGATGACATAATATTTGGTATTACTAATTAATCCTTTTGTGAAGAATTCTCAACTTTAGTGCAGGAGGAGTTTGAAATGAGTATTATAAGAGAACTATCTTTCTTTCTTGGGCTACAAATTAGGGAAACAGAAAAAGGAATCTTCATTAGTCAAGACAAATACACAAAGTAACTCATCAAAAAAATATCATTTTGAGAATGCCAAGACGATGGGTACTCCTATGTATTCTGGAACTAAATTTGATAAGGATGAAGAAGGCAAAGCTACAGATGAGACAAAGTGTAGATAAATGATTGGATCTGTAACATCCCGTTACCCCACGTTAAGGGTTAGGACCCTAGAATATAGTACATAAGAGATTAATAAGAAGTTAGAAACTGCATTTCATGTTCATGTATAATATGACATATACACACATATGAATATTAGTGTTTGCACATTAAAATGATTGTACAGGCATTCATTAACATTTTCTAGGTATAATTAATTTATAAATGTGCTTTTTGATATGAATTGTGGTTCATATGTATTAAAAATTGAATTGGTGTGTACAGGTATCGATTTAGAAATTTTGGTAAAATTTAGAAATTTCCTGAATTTTTGGTTAAATTTTAAACTAGAAAAAATGCCAAGTGGCAGGATAATTGATAAATGGAAGTAGAATTAAGAGTCAAATGGTAGTGGAAATTTTTATAAATGACATTTGTATTTAATGACATATGTCATTGAAATTTGGAGACAATTGGAGTAGAAATTGGAGTTGATTGGATTAGTTTAATGAGAGAACCTAGTTTAAACCTATAGGGATTGGGCATGTGGCGACTGGCAAGTGGCACTTGCCAAGCCATGTCTTAAACCCATGATTCTTTTAACTTCTTCAAGACCATTTAATTGTTTGTATTTTGCTTTCTTCTTCTTTTTCGTGGCTTTCTTCTCCTCCTTCACAAATTTTTCTCACCAATCTCCATTCACATTGAACCTAGCCCTCTCATCTTTCACTTGCTACTCCCATCTTGCTCTCTCTTTCATTTCTTACTAAAGACCCAACCCTACCACCTTGAAGGATGATGTATGTGGGTTGTATGGAGAGCTAGGGTTAAGTGATATCTTAAAGAGTTTGAAAATTTTGAAGCTAAATCAAGTAAGTTATGCTTTAATCTTTATGGGTATTGTTAAATGGAACATGTATGATGAAAAATTTGATGATTGATCATGATTTTTTATATATGTGTTTTAACATGGGTGTAGTTTAGTAATAAAGAGATCATGATCTAAATTGTAGTGAGATAATGTTATTCATGAATTAATTAGTAAATGAATTAATTATGATAATGAATTAAGAGATGAATGAGTATGAATAAGGAAGTTTGAAGTATGATGATGATGTGTGTGGATGGAGAGATAAATAGAGTTATGTCTTATTGTGTTAAGATGAATGATAATTCATGAGTTTAAAACCAAAGAAAAGGCTAGTGTATTGTCTTGAAATGAGAAGAAGTACGATGATAGTTTGGAGATAAAGTAGAGTTGAAAATGAAGTTAAATGTGTGCTGGAATATGTTAGATGGAGTGCTTTCTCTGAGCATACATCTGTATTTTAACCATATCTTGGTTTGTAGATATCCAAATGGGGTGATTTTTAATTTAATTAAAATTAGAGACATATGGCTACAATTTTCATGAAGGAAGTGAATTTGAATTATGTCCTTAAGGGTCTTGAAATTTGGCTTAGAGTTGAGAACTGTGTGCTGTCGTGGTATGAGAACCGTTTGCAGTATTTTGGGTATAACTTGCAAAATACTGAACCCAACTACATGAATTTTATGTCATTAGAAATTTAAGACATATATGAACATTTTTTTAGAAGACAGTGTTGTCTAAATACCTCATTTTCTAGGTCATAATGGTCATATAAAATTGACCTAAAAATCTGCCTTAAGAAAAACTGGAAAATTGCAGGAAAAATGGGAGATTAGTTTCTGTCACGATCGTGGGCCGTGACTTTTCATGGAAATATTTTGATTATGTAATGGTTGAACCCATTAAGGATGAGGCGTATAACTATGATGCTTTTGGACATAATTGGGGCTTAAAAGGAACATAATTTTGATGTTGGGAAGGTTGGTTAAATGTGTGATAAGTTTTGATTAATCTTAATTTTATACTTTAAGGAAAAGGATGTTTGATGTCAATGCATCTAAATGTGAAATGTTTAGAGTTTTAAATGAGGCATAAAATAATGAATGAATTGTTGATCCATTATGAATTAGATATACTATAGAAAGAGATAGGATTTCATGAATGATGAAATTAAGTTGAAAATGATGAATCAAATGAGTTGAATTTCATGGAGTTAATGTAATCAATATGGTAGTTCAATTAGTACGAAATAAGGTCATATTAGAAGATGTAAATTCATGCAGACTTAGTGTGAAATGGATGTGAGGAGATTTGTTGAATTCATGCAGACAAGAAGGAAGATCGTGGCCCGCACCCCACGATCGTGGCCTAACAGAACACGTTTCTGTCATGATCGTGGCCTTTCCCCACGATCGTGGCCTCGCCAGAAAGAGTTTCTGTCATGATTGTGGCAGTAGAACTACGATTGTGGCCAGCTCCAAAAGTTTTTGTCACGATCGTGGTGTCCCAGACCTATAGAGAAAAAGAGTTGTCTTTTGAGTAAAGTATGAACCAATTAATGCTAGGGTGTTCCCATATAAGGTATTTAGGCTTAAATGAGATCTTGAATGAACCTAGTTGATGTTGAATGAGGTGATTAAAGTGGAAAAAGTGTATTAGATATTAAAGGATGATTGGAAGATGATGTTAATTGATTATAAGATGTGTATTAAGGAATTATACCTGGGAATTTGTCATTGAACATGCATTATACATGACATATATACATGTGCTTATGATTAAGTATTCCTATGAAAGTGCAAAGTAGTGATGGTAAATGTATATGTTTGCATATCATAGAAGAGCACATTTAGCAACCACTTCCAGACGTTGCCAGGCCTTTAAGGCAATAAGTTAACGGGAGCAAACTGTGAATAACCTAAGATGGTCCCACTTCGATTGTGTGTTTGTTAAATTTTGCATTCAATTATTATGTGGAGTATATGTACTGATTTCATACCTTGAATGTCCTAGGCGTTTAATGCATGAGTACCATATTTAGAAGTGCTTATTGTATGTGAATTTGACGAAATAAGTGGTTCTCAACTTGTTTATTGAATGCCAGACTCAGGGTCCGATGACAAATGTGAATAAGAAAGAGAATGTGAATGTGATTGAGGTGCATTTGGATCTACGATGCGGTAGGGATAAGTACTTATCCACCACAGTTTTCAAACCCAGTTACATATTTGTATCTGCGGGTGAACAACCGGAGGTTAGAGGAAACTGTGATGCCATCGTAGAAACTCATAAGCTAAAAGAGAGTTGCGATAGGAAAGTATTTCTGCGGCAGAAATTTTACTTTCCATTAATAACCTTCTTATAATTATTATTTTTCACTATACCCTCAACTAATAGAAAGTAAATCCAATGTATCATCTTCTTCTTACTTTAATTTAATATTTTCTTATTCATAATTTGAATTTATATAACTAATAATATATTTTTACAAAATATTTTATTTACTAAATTTATGTTATTTATATTTTCTTATTTTAATTTAATATTTTATTATTTATAATTTTAA
>JANIIA010028041.1:0-12590 GCA_027478495.1 Erythroxylum alaternifolium | reverse complement strand
GATATAGAGGAGCAAGTAGATTGTGTGCATCCAGACATTGCCGGGACATCGAGGCAATAAGCTATCTGGAGCAAGCTGTGAGTAACCTAGATAGTTTCTCTCAATTATTGTGGGCTTAAATGCTGTTATGAATGATAAATAAATGTGAATTGAATTGTGTTGAATTCCGGACAGAAGGTCCAATGATTGTGAAATGTGGGATGTATGTTGAAGTGTTGTTTGAATGTGAATGTGAAGAACTAAATGTGTTATGATACGATTGATTGAACATGTGAGATGCATTCCATACATGAATGCATGATTAGATAATGGGATTTATGACCAGAATAGCCACTGATTAGAGCTTAAAGCTCAAAGTGTGAAATGAGCCTTGAGCTCAGACAGTGATTAAGAGCCTAAGGCTCACTATGTAAAAATGAGCCTTGTATCCCCAATGGATAAGGGACAGTATAAATAAGCCCGGTATCCACTATGGATACGGGATAGTATAGGTACTCGGTTATAATAATGTAATAATTAGAAACGAGTCACATGTGCATTCCATATAATTTGTATTGAGTATGTTTGATTGATTGAAATGCAATTGTCTCACTCTTAAATGAAAATGTGATATGTGATAATATATGAAAAATGCAATGATGTGAATTATCTGTTATGTGGAATGATATATTGCATGAATTAAGTGAACCATCGATGATGGTTACCTCATCTGAGTTCGCAAAACTCACCTAAAATTACACGTTGACATTTTAGGATATAGAAAGGATTCTAGCCACTGAGAGACCTTACAAGAAGCTTAATTCTTGTACTTTTGTGAAGAAGAAGATATGGCTCAAAGGTCGGTCAGCTGGACTGAAGGATTTAGTTAGATCTTTTGTATTTCCTCTTTTATGGAGTATATTTTGTGTTAGGATATGATGATGTACATGTACAGAACTTTTTGGAAAGCTACAATGTATGTAAATTCGGTATTTATGAAATGAAAAGAGGAAATTCGTTTAAAAAAAATATTTGGTGACTTTCTTGTATGATAGTAGATGCCATGATTTAGCAGGATAAATTACCATGTGATAAAGTGAAAGTGAGGCTGTAACACGTCGTTGTTATAGGATATGTACTAGAATGTCATATAGGTGTTCCGGTATGTACCTTATAGCAGTGTGGGCACTACAATGAACATATATCATCGCTAATAGTCCAAAGGGTTTATGTGGATATATTGTCCAAATTGTTAACCCCTTCTTTGATCTTTTGCATCTAAATAATACAAACAATTCTCTATATTGGTATGAATTTTTAGCAAGCCTTACCATTTCAGTCAGTATGGTTTATTTCGAAATACTTATAGCACCTTCCATATATAAGCCTGTTTATTTTTTGTCACCAAATGTGGTTTCTGTTGTGGTGAATAGTTTTTCTTTGTTTGATTGCAAGTATAAAACAAATGTTAAGGTTGAACATTCGTTTCTAACATTTTATGGCCTTGAGCAAAGTAAAAAGAATGGCTCTAATAAATCGACAATATACAAATATGTAAACTTTTAAAACATATTTTTATTATCAAAATTTAATATCTATGCATAAGTGTCTCAATATATATGTCCACATACTCAACGAAATACTAAATGATCATAACATCATCTAATAACATCTTACAAATGTCAGTAACAATAAAATCACTAAAAATGATAGCAGTAACAACAAAATAGTAGTAGAAGCAATCAAACAACAATATCATATTATAAAACATCAAGAGAATTACACTAATAAGCACACAGATGATCATAATTTATTAAAAAAAATTTCTCCATACATTTTTAGATGCAAATCATTAATAATAGTATCAAGATAGCTAAATCATTCAACTTTTTTGTAACACTGATGACCTCAAGTAGGTTTTCAATATTTTTAACTTTGAAAAACTTCTCTCAGTTAATGCTATAGTTATAGCATAGTTAATAGAATTCAATAAACAATTAAAATATTTTGATAACAATCTAAATCTTAACAAATTCTAAAATTTCAACTGATGACATTAACTCGTTTGGCAAAGTCATTTGTAAAAAGAAAGATTGTCTAAGTCCACATCTGACACATTATCATGGGAAAAAAGTTGTAAAATTAGTGCAACATTCTCTTAAATCATTATCATCTAATGACCACAACTTCTTTGAATCAAATAAGAATCCAAAAATATTTTCAAATGTCGTTAATTGTTCAAATATATTCTTAAACGAAGCAATTGCCATATCTTTAACAACTCTAAAGTAATTAACTTTGAAAGAATCCCCAGCTAATTGTATTTCTCCATTGTGATCATTTTGATCAAATTGTCTTTTCCTAATAATATAGTGTTTAGTTGGAATTGTAGGCTCTATATTAATCTTATATGCAAGACTTTTGGAAATATTCATACTAGAGGCAAACCCTTCATCTCTATATTTCTCGAAAAAATACCATCACACCTTTTAATTACTCTAAGGTAATGTCAATGCACATTGGTTTAGACTACAACTTTTTACTCAGCATGTTAATGGCGAATAAAATATTATATGAAATAACCATACTAAGAAAAAAAACTCAAAATTCTCATCTACACTAACCAAACTTTCCACTTCACTCTTTGACTTAAACATCTTCATAAGATCTAAATAATTCCATCAATGCCAATATTTAACACTTTTTATTCGACTCTCATAACGAGTGTTAGATAATGATTTCATGGTTAAGTTCAAAACATTATCAAGTAAAACCTTTCACCTTTTAGGAGAACTAGAAAATAATGCATATATAAATTGCACAACTTTAAAAAATGAAACAGCTTTAACACAAGAATGTGTCATATTACTAAGAGTAAGATTAAGATTATAACAAGCACATGGCATATATAATGCTTTTGGATTTATTTCAAGTAATCGTTTTTGGACCCCTTGTTGTTTTCCCTTCATATTAGAATTATTGTCATAACCTTGACCCCTCACATTATAGACGTTCAAATCAAGAGACTTAAATGATTTAATAATTCATTAAAAAGTCTTAATCCATATGTATCATCTACCTTTAAAAACTCTAAAAAGTACTCTTTTATTTTTATTTTTATTTGACATATTTACACAACATACTAATAAAATCATTCTTGATGGCTCAAATCTGGGGTAAAGAACAATAGAAAAGTATTTCTCCTGATGATTCTTATATTAGAACTTCTAACATTATGGGACAACATAGAAATCAACGCATTTTGAATTTTGTGACCAAGATAATGATGATAAATTTCATGATTTTGAATGCGTCCAACATGATCTTACATTATTACATCAAATTCAAAAATCATCTCAATTAATCTAAAAATTGCCATTACTATCATGGTAAATTTTGTCATTTGATCTTTGAAAAACCAAATTATATTTGGCAAGACATTTCACAATATAAATTATTCTTATCAAAACTTATCTCCAACGTTCTTTTTCCTTTATAATTTCTTATCGCAAGTCTTTATTAATTGTTTGATTTTTGCTCAAGCTTACTCTTAATTCATTCTAAGCCCTCATGTCAGTCATATGCTCAATACTATTCTTATGTTCTTTAGGTCTCTCAATAAGATCCTTCCAATCTCTAAATCCATCGTTTGCTAATGCACTTTGTTTGCTATTAGATTTGAACAACTTACAACAAAAACAATATACTTTATCTATATATTTAGAGTAAGCCAACCATTTTTTATCGCTAATCTCTCCATTACTCAATTTTCAATAATAATAAGAATATGAAAAATGTTGAGAGCTATTTTTAAAAGAAACACAAGATTCAATTCTCTTACAAGCCCTTTTTTAACTAAAATGTCTCTTGCTTTGTTATCAAAATTATCCTAATTTATAGGATTATAAATATCCAATATAGGGATTAGTTATTCATCTGCCCTTAAATTTTCTAAATTGGATGCATTTGGTAGATAATCGTACTCACTTAAATTACTAATATCCTCATGAATATGAATCTTGTCACTTAAATTTTCTTTCAGTTGTTTAAAATTACCTTCACTTAATTCCTTATGATTCTCACTAAAGGAGCCTACTCTTTTATAAGTTTATTAATAATAACAAATTGAATCTATAATTGAATTAATTTAATATGCAAATTGCTCCGTTTTAGGATTCAATTAATTGTTCTACTTGTTTTTTTTTATTTTTTCACTTCCATACAAATGCTTTCTAGGCAACATCATATAAACTAATTATAACACAATTGGACTAGAAAAAGAACAAAAGAACTTGTAAAGAACTAGAAGAAGCATGCAGGCACAACAGAATACTAATAACTCGACAATATACTATAAAGATATATCAATGGTACTATATTTGTGATTGAGGGAAAAAATAAAGAACAAAATTTAATATCCTCTATTAAAAATGAAAAACAAATAGCAAACTTTTTTTGATAAAAGCTATCATATTCAAAATCTAATTTCTATTTTTCAAGTAATTTTAAAAAATCAAAAACTAAAAGTGATTTACTTTTAACCAAAGAGAATAGGCATTAAATTATAATTGATTTAAAAAAAAGGTTTCAATGTAACTATATTATAATAAATTTAATAAATAAATAAATTTTAATTTTATATTATTTTTATTAATAATATTTTCTTCTATTTTATTAAATTTAATAATTAAATAAATAATACAATATAATATAATCAAATTTTAAATCTCAGGTAATTATTCTTGTTGGATTGAAAAAACTAAAGTTTTTATGCTAATTCTTAAAAAAATAAAGTTTTCATGTTTTATGTATTTAAAAAAATTTATTGCAAATATTATTTTTGTTACTGTCAAATTTATATCACCCATTAAATAAGCATTCTTGAAGAAGTTAAACATAATTTAGTGAATTGATTATTAAGTATTATTGTTTTTTCTGCACTATCCTGGTGCCATGGTAACTTTTTTACCATCAAAGTTACCTCTCCCACTTTGATTTTTTTATTTACAAATAGTTTTCTTCCTAAAATAGAATTACAAATAAGAATAAAACTCCCTAATTGGTGTCGGTCACGTCCCTAATTGGTGTGGGACTTATTTGTATTTTCTTATATAAAATTTTGGTTTATATTTTTTAATAAAAATTATAAATCAATATGTAATAAAATTATTTCTATTTGTATTTATTAAAAATAAGATCTATGTTAAATTTTAACATAGATATAAACATAGAACTTTTTATAATAAATATTTTGTATTAAGAATATGATAATTTGTTCATTATAAAACTTAATTAATAAGAGGTTCATAATTTATAATTAATATTGATTTAAGTAACATTTTTCTACAAAAATTTGGTTTTTTGTGTTCAAATAATTTCCTACTATAGAATTATGAATAAGAATACAGTTCCCTAATTAACATTGTCTAGTTTAAAATAAAGCCTCCTAATAATAATTATGATTAAATACTATGATTGAATAATTAAAACCTAAACATAGAGCAAAAATAATCAATGACGTCAAATGGAAATTAGAGAAACTAAATTGGCATATATTCAATAAGTTAAAAATATAAGAAAAAATAAAAAAAATTTAACTTTTAATTAGCATTAAAAATTAGAACCATGAAAATCTTTTGCTATCAATTCTTGAGTTGAACATCCAACGGAGCATTCTCATCTTCATCACTATTAGCTTCTGACTATGCACCTATTTGATGGGCCAACACTCTGCCCCATAGAGCATGGTCAGCTTAATCTATAAATGATAGAATTTACCTTTAAGCTTAAGGGGTATCTTTTTATCACATAAAACTCTTTATTCACTTCTCCATTTAAGTTACCATGATCTGATCTGGTGAACTATGTCTTTATCAATATGTCCATTGCTCTGGATGATAGATCCTAAATACTTAAAACACTCCTTTTATGGTATAACTTCTAAGCCAATATTTAACTCCACATTGGTAGCTACCCTATGTCCCGAAAAGTTACATTCCACGTACTTAATCTTAGTCCTACTTAATCAAAATCCTTCAACTCTAACATACTCCTCCAAATTTCAAGCTTGACATTGACACTCTCTTTTGTCTCATCCACTAAAATAATTTCATCAGTAAACAACATACACCAAGGCATATCCTATTGGATATTCTTAGTGAGCGCATCAATTACTATTGCAATCAAAAAGGGGCTTAAAGAGGAGCCTTGGTATAACCCAATATCAATAGAAAAATGTTCTATATCTCCTCCTATCATACTTACTTTAGTTTTTACACCTTCATACATATCTCTAATAGCCCATATATAAGTTATAGAAACTCCCTTAACTTCTAAACATCTCCACATGATTTCTCTAGGAACCCTAGGATACATCTTTTCTAAATTAATAAAAACCATGTGTAAATTATGCTATCTTTACCTATAATATTCCATTTATCTTCTAAGGAGATGTAAAGCTTTTGTTTTGGACCTTACTAGCATAAAGCCAAATTGGTTTTTGGAGATAGAAGCATCCTTTCTCACTTTCTTCTCAATTACCTTCTCCCATAATTTCATAGTATGACTAAGTAATTTGATGCCTCTATAGGCTTTGGATGTCTCATTTGTTCTTATATAAAGGAATTAATATACCAAATCTCCACACATCAGGAATTTTGTTAGAATTAAGGATCACATAAAAATCTTAACTTGCCCAGTAATGCCCTCTTTACCTAGGTTCTTCTATACCTTTATGGGTATCTCATTAGACCCTACTACCTTTCCAATCTTTATTTACCTCAGCATCTTTTAATTTCTTCTCTATTAATATGATGGCAACATGTAAATTTACAAAAACTCTCAGATGTGATAAAGTCACATAAATAGATTTTATCGTTTACACCTTTATTAAAAAGGCTATAAAAGTAACTCCATCATGTTCTCTTAATGTCATTTTCAGCTACAAGCACCTGCCCTGCTTCATCATTTATACAATGAACGTGATTTAAGTCTCTCACTTTTCTTTCCCTAGTTCTCGCCAACTTAAAAAAATCCTTTTCTCTATTTTTTGTATCCAATTATTGGTATAGTTTCTTATAAGCTCTACTTTTACCTTATGAGATTATCTTCTTCGCTTCTTTCTTTGCCAATTTATAACTTTCTCTATTACAAACTCCCTCCACCTCTATGGTGCTATCTAATAGAGTTTTATAGGCAACCTTTTTATCCTAACTTTTTCTTATACATCTTTATTCCACCACCAAGACTCCCTCTTACTACCCTTATGTCTTTTAGAAACACTTGAGGTCTTTATAATTGTATTCCTTAAAAGAGCTGTAACTCTCTCCCACATCCGGCTCGCATCTTTTACCAATTTCCATTTTTCTTCATAGATTACTCTATCTTATCCTTAAACTGTTTCACCTTATCCTTTTCAAGTTCCACTATCTAACTTTGTTACACCTCCAAGGATTTCTCTTCATCCTCCAACCCTTAATAATAAGATCCAAAACCAATAATTTATGCTAAGTTGACATGTAAACATTAGGTATCACCTTGCAATTCTTACAACTAGGTCGATCACTCCGCTTTATAAGGAAGTTAGTCAATTTGAGTTTTTATGGTTCTATTCTTAAAAGCCACCAAGTGCTCCTCTTTTTTCTTTTAAAAAAGAATTAGTTATCATCAACTTAAACGTTACCATAAAATCTAACAAAATAATTCTGCTAACATTCCTTTTACTGTACCTAAAACCCCAATGAGTCTATAGGTATCCATATGAGGTTATTTCTATATAACCATTAAAGTCTCCTGCTAGAATAACTCCCTCGTTAAAGGGGATTTGCTGAATTACGTCATCTAGCTTTTCCCAAAATTAGCGCTAAGTCGTTCGTGCAACCCTACTTAAGGTGCATAAGCACACAGCACTTTTAAAACCACACCCTTTACTATAATTTTTAAGGACATAATCATATCATTAGTCTTTTTTACCCCCACATCATGATGTATGAGTTCCTTGACAACTAAGATACTTACCCCATTATGTCATCTTGAACACCCTGAATACCAAAGTTTGAACACATTAATCTCTTTTTCTTTTTCCGCCATCCACCTTATCTCCTGGACACAAGCTATATAAATCTTATATTTGTCTAAAGTCTCCACTAATTCTAAAGACTTCCATATAAAGGTCCCAATGTTCCAAGAACTTATCCATAATTTATCAACATCTTCTGTTATTTTAGACCTGAAACTCATTAAAGGACTAGCCTTTGTTCTCTCATTAGAAGTCAAAGCCACCACTCCTTTCCTAATGCCCAATACAAGCTAAAGAAGATAAACTTAGCAAGCTCTTAAAAGACTATAATAATACTTAAGGAAGAGAAGAAATATTGATATTGGAACCCAAAAAGATGTTGCAATAAACAGGTGTGAGAAGCCCAAGTACACATAATCATTCTTTGTTCTAAATTAAATGATCTAAAATCAAACCACTATTGCAACTAAATATTTGTAGAATGCTAAAACACGATATTGAATAGTTAAAAATAACTAACAAAATATTAAAAACTATAAACAAAAAAGAATTTAAAACTTTCAATGGAACGGTAATTGTCAACATCTTTTCTTGTTCTAGACTCAAAACTTACCCAAGGACTAGCCCTTGTTCTCTCATTAGAAGTCAAAGCCACCACTCAATATCCTAATGCCCAATATAAGCTAAAGAATACAAGCCTAAGAAGCTCTTAAACAACTTTAATAATACTCAATAAAGAGAATAAACATTGATATTGAATCCCAAAAGGATGTCACAATAAACAGCTAATGCACACGTGATTGTACGTCATTCTAACTTAAATGATCCAAATTCAAACCACTACTAGCAACAAAATATCTGCATAATGGTAAAACATGATATTCGATCGTTAAAGATAACAAACAAAATATTAAGAACTATGAACAAAAGAGAACTTAAAACTTTTATTGGAATGATAAAGACTAAAAACTAAAATCCCAACACCTAAGGAGTAATGCACCAAGAACAAACACAATATGAAACCAATCACAAGTAAATCTAATAAAAGAGAAAATTTTTGAGAATTAGTTAAAGAAAGGAAATAACCAAACCAATCTAATATTATAAAGATGCCACTGTTGGAATTATGCCTATGACCCAATCGTTATGTAATTGATTGAACACATATGCTTTGTAATTATTAACTTTGTTTAATAACATGGAAATGATTATATTATCATATTATGTTTATTGCTTTTATCCTAATATGATAAGTCCTTGATTAAATTTATACACTTGCCATCATGATAGAGATTATGATAATGAGAGTCAAGTCTTTAGGGTTTAATATAAAAGTGTTCTTGATCGTAGGATTATTAGATAAGGACTTTAATGATCCGATTAGATCAATATGTATGTAATAGTATCTACTGGATGGATATTAGTAGATCTCATTTACTACGTTACATATATAGATGATGCATATGGAGATATGATCATTGAACTGACCAAACTGAAAATTCCCAATAGTTAATATTACCTATGAACTGTCAAGTGGGATATTCTTATAAGAATTTAAATGTATATTTTTCCTTTGACCTAAGATCATCATAGTAATCAATAGGTCACTTATTATGTTTTGATGTCGGATACCTAGTGTGTAAAAATGCTAGTTGAATGATCATTGGATATAATTAAGTACTTATCTGATTAGTGGTGAGTCAAGATAGGATCCATCGACTCTAGGTAATGAGTTTAAGCTATGTGTTGTCATTGATCTTAATGGTTGTTTCAAGACTTTGGCCAGGGCGATTGAATGAGTGAGGAAAGGAGTTTCTTAAGTCATTCACCAATTATTAATGATCGTCATGTAACATAGTTGGTTATCTAATAGGGTTTGACAGTTAAACCATACCTTAGGAAAATCTGGAGTTTTAATGATGGAAGGAAATAATACATTATCCTTAACCAGGTTCCGTCTTTGTAAAGTTATTACTTCACACTGTCCGGTCGTTGAAGAATGTTGTTAGACGCCAACTTTGATTAGTAATTAATTGAATTAATTACTACCGGATTAGTGATGACCCTACGTGGTCACACACTTACGAGTGTAATATTTCTTGTTTATGATTATTTAATTTTTATTATTAGATAATTTATTAAATAATCTATATGGCATATTATTATATTTTTTGCTAGCACAGAAAATATAATTAATATTGGAAATTCTCTTGTACAAAATAAATGAATAAAATAAAATAGTTTTATTTTATTTCATTTTATAAATAATGGTTGTTGTTTTATTAATTAACCAAAAGGTTTTATTTTATTTCATTTTATAAATAATGGTTGTTGTTTTATTAATTAACCAAAAGGTATGACCAAACCCAAAGGACGCGTCAGTGGTTGTTTAAGTTTTTGCAAAAGAAACGTTATTAATATGACTTACAGAGGCAACAGAAAGTAGAGGACAATAAGTTTTTTTTCCGTTTCTTTTTGCGTGCATGAAAACGCAGAGAAGAGAAACTCTTATATTCTTTCAGTATTTTCCCGTTTTCTGTACGTAAATAAAACTAAAGAGAAGAGTAATATATATATACTCTTTGATTTTTGTATGTGAAAATAAACAAGAGAAAAAGAGAAAATTGTTTTCTCCATTTTTTAAGAAAGGGTTCTTCAAAGTTTAACCATAGTCATATCAAGTGTTGAAAGCGGGAAGTATTTTTCGGTGTGGAGTATATAGAGACTTCGTATTTTCAAAATTCATTACCAGTTAATCCTAACAAATTCCAGTTATTTGTTTTTGCTTATTCTTGTTATTAATATGAACATTAAACGCAATAAATCTATACAGGATTGCAATTTTTATTTCCGCTACATATGTGATCCTTCATTTACAACTTTCACTTTTCTATCTAACTGTCTTTCTACTTTATTAATGAATACTTTAAGAATGTCTACTGATTGAGACTTTTCATGCATTAAATAGAGATAACAATAACGTGAATAGTCATTAATAAAGGTGATAAAATACTTTTCACTGCTCCAAGATGGGACATAAAATGGATCACATATATCAATATGTATAAATTCAAGTAACTCAGTACGTACTGTGGCTGAATCCTTAGATATTTGTTTGGTTTGTTTGCCTTTAATGTAATCCATACACACATCCCAATCAATAAAATCCTGTTAAAGTAAGATTTCACTTTTCACTAACCTCATCATCCTTTCTCTAGATATATGGCCTAACCTTTGATGCCATAAATAAGCAGAGTATTCATTATATGCACTACATTTATTACTAATATTATGTTCAACATGCAACAAGGATTCAGAATAATTAACATCAAGGTTGAATCAATATAAACCATCTAGGAATGTACTAGAATCATAATAGTACTGTCATTTATACAAAGAAAAAACATTGTTTCCAACATTGAAATTAAAATTTATCTTATCCAACTTACTAACAGAAACTAAATTTCTATCTCATTCAGGAACATAAAGACAATTTTCAAGATCTAGACTCTAACCAATGTCTAAGATCAATCTATACGTCCATATTCTTTCTATTCATGCCTTCATTCTATTATACATATATAGGAACTCTTTAGTTCTGTTTATGGTTTAGATCGAAAGGAATCCCTACATAATATATGACACATAAGTAGTTGTACTTGAATCTAACCACCTAGTATTATTAGACATCTCAATAAGATTTGATTCAAAACATACTAAAACATAATACTTACCTTTTTTTTTCGAACCAAACCCTTCTCTTAAGGCAATCTTTCTTGAGGTGACTAGCTTTCTTGCAAAGAAACAACGCTGCTTTTTATGGATTTGGCCCTCATTAACCTTCACTGGGGCTTTGTCCTTCCTGTTGCTCTTCTTTCCTAGCTTTCCCTTTTTGCTGATAGCTTCTTTGTGTACTGTGAAATGAACGAAGTGTTCCTTTATATTTTCTTTAATCTCCCTTCCTTCTACACCAACATGGCCTTGATTTTTTGAAAGTTCCATTTTTCCTTCCGAGTGTTGTAATTCACTTGGAACTAACCAAATTCATAAGGAAGTGAGTTAATGATGAACTGTACTATGAAGGATTCACTCACACTACGCCCATTGATTTAAACTTCACAGCTAGATTTAACATGCCTGTTACATGAACATGGATAGGTTGTGACTAGTCAAACTTCTTGATCATCAATTCGCTCCTGAAGCTTCCTACAATAAACTTGTCGGTTATGCCTAATTGTGAGTACTTTTTGATTTTCATCATGAATTCCCTTGCATTGTCCGTATAAGGCATTGATGACTTAACATTTTCAGTCATTGTCAATCACATCAAGTTTAAACTCAACCTATTAAACTTTTCTCAAGCCTCAAAATATGTCCTTTCAGTTTGGGTACTGGTCTCAATAATGATTGCAGGCTTCTCTGTAACTAATGCCAGGTCTTTATCTATAATACCCAATTGAAATTGGATTTGCTTAGACCAATCGACATAATTTAGCCCATTGAACTTGATCAGACCATTGCCTGTAGCTAACAAATTACTAGAAACTACAAATGTAAAAACAAACTCATATATTAATACTTTGAGTACAATTAA
>JANIIA010028010.1:0-12591 GCA_027478495.1 Erythroxylum alaternifolium | reverse complement strand
ACCCTCAATTAGCATCAAACACATAAGAACAACAATGGAAATCAAACTTAATGAAAACATACAAAATGAATCCTAAATTAGAACAATAAACAATAATTATGCTAGAAAACACATGCCAATTACCTATAAAAACATATCCTAATACACACCTATCAGAAACACTGGGTCTAATGAAACGCTATTCCAACAACTCCTACAACTGAGCCTTCAAATCCTTTAGTTACATAGGTACCATCCTATATAAAGGAATAGATATAGGTGCAGCACTTGGAACTAGATTGATCGTGAATTCTGTTTACCTATCTGAAGGTAAGCCAGATAATTCAACGAGAAACACATCTAGGAATTCCCTGACCACTGGAATATCTTACATATTATGCTCAGTTAGAGTATCAATGACATGGGCAAAATAAGCTTCACATCCTCCTTGCATCAACCTCAAGGTACTCATGAATAAGATCATTCTGGCTGGCACTGCTTGACTAATACCTCGAAAAACTGCTCTCGGCTAATTAGGAGATTATGATATTACCTCCTTAGCATAGCAATTCATAATAGCCCTATGAGTAGTGAGCTAATTCGTGCCTAGGATAACATCTATGTCCTTTAACTGTAACACAATCAAGTCTACCTCTAATTCTTCTTGATTAATTCGAATCAAACACCTCTTACAAACTTCTCCTATTACTTTGGTACTACCTATCGATGTACTCACCTCTAATCCATGTTTTAACATTTGTTTATCACAATACAGCCTAGATGCCATATGTGGTGTGATAAAGGATTCCATAGATCCAGGATCTAGCAATGTAAAAGCTTCATAATAAAAAATAAGCAACATACTTGCAACGTCATCTGGAGAATTCTGAGCCTCCTGTCTAGTCATTGCATATACTCTATCCTGAGATTGCGATTGGTTGCTCCGCACCTCAGTCCTAACAGTGTGACTCCCAAAGCTCATTCTACCTCTGCCCTGACCTCTCTATCCAGACCCACTAGGTTGGCTCTATTGGATAGTAGTTTTAGTTACTCCTCCTCTCCTACCATACTGTATTCCAAACACATCAAAACAATCTTTAATCTAATGCTCTAATGAGCCACATTGAAGGCAAGCTTCAGATAATTTCCAGCATTCCCCACCGTGCTTCTTCCCACAGTGTTCATAACTTAGCAACTGACCCGACATTGCACCTCTTCCACTGGCAGACTGTATAAAGCTACCCCTCTATCTGAAACCTGACTATCTTAATCTAGTCGATGGTCTAAAAGCTCTATTATGACGCTTGCTAATCCTTCTACCAGAATCACCTAAGATTCACTGGGCCTCTTCGGTCTAGACTCTAATCCATATTTGGACTGATTATCATTCAATAGTTGCTTGATTCGGGTCAAGGTAGCTTGTAGTTTCGTAAAACTACTAAGATTTGATATGGCTAACCTTGTCTGAATCTCCATGTTCAGCCCGTCGTCGAAACTCCTGCACTTGTCTTCCTCAATATGAATCAAAGCAGTAGCATATCCCATTAGCTCATTAAACTTAATCTTATACTCAGCTACCGATAACTGCCCTACTTCAAATCCAGAAATTCCTTCATCTTTTGTCTAGGTAGATTTTGGGCATGTAGCTCTCCTTGAAGACCCTCAAAAAGTCTTCCCACCTTAACCTACAAGGCCTGGTGGTACTGCCTGGAATAGTTATCCACCATTGGTATGTTGGGCCTTACAATAGGGAAACTGCATAGTCAAACTTCTTGTCCGGCTCGCAGTCCATCTGATCAAAGACTCTATCTATTCTTTCTAGCCATCCCTTAGCCTCTATAAGGACTGTACTTCCGTAGAAGTCCACAACCCCCTGCTCTCACAGTTTATCATACCTCTTTCCCTTCTCTCGGGAATTTGGGGAGGCATTCTCTCCAATCGAGATATAGAGGTCCCTACTTGCTTCTAGTGACTCTAGTTCGTTTATGTTAGCTGACCTTCCAACTGTATTAGCTATAGCGAACGACCTATAATAGACAATAACTTCAATTACTATTCGCATTTCTCATAATATTTCATGCCTAATGTTCTTATATATCCCTATAGATGCCATCCATGCTCTGATACCAACCACTGTGGCACCCCGGTCCCATCAAATATTTGTCCGAAAGCCTGTTAAATGTTTGAGAACATGCTCGAGGGATGCAGTGCGCCAATTAAATCTCTTTCACTTAACTCATGGCATCATAAATTAAAATCATAAGAATCACAATGGCTAAAACCTAAATTCCTCATTTCATTTCATAAACAATATGTACATTTTAGCGTTACAACATATATGTACAATATCATCAACCTATTAGAGTCTACAGCTCTTTTTATAAAACATGCTATATATAAGAGGAATTTACAAAATGTTTGTCTAAATCCTTCAGTCCTAGCTGACCGATCTTTGAGCTATGTCTTCAATCCAAAAGTAATACTAGTTCTCTTCTAAATTGACTTAGAAGCTATATCGTCTCTTATAGACCTGAAAAGTCAACATTTCAATTTTTGTGAGTTTTGCAAACTCAGTGAGTTAACCATTCTCGATGGTTCACCCATATCACGTAACACATCAATTCATACAGTCACAAAATTCACATTATTTCATTTATCAACATATAACATCACAAAACATTTTGTACCCAATTTTCACATTTCTCATTCAACACAATTCAATAATACATTGCAATCATTCAAATCATACATATCATGTATATGCAATGTTAATAAGACTCACATTCTTTTATTTTTTTGTTGTGACCTTTTTCATTGTCCTGTATCTGTTGTGAATACTAGACTCATTAATACTGTCCCTTATCCATTGGGGATATAAGGCTCATTTTTCATATTGAGCTTAAGGTTCTTACATGGTTCTAAGCTTTAAGCTCCTTTTCACTGACGACTCTGATCACAACTGCCTGTTATGAACCATATGTATTCAATCAATCATTGTGTTCAATCAACCACACTCATATTCACTTCATAATATCATTCTCATTTGTCATCGTACCTTAGTCTGACATTTAACATTTAAGTTGAGAATCACTTATTTCGTTAAATTCACATACAATGAGGACTTCCAAATATAGTATCCATGCATCAAACGCCTCAGACATTCGATGTCCAGATTCAGTGCATACATGTCACATAATAATTCAACATAGAGATAAAACAAACAATTAATCAAAGTGAGACCACCTTAGGTTACTCACAGTTTGCTCCCATTAGCTTATTGCCTTGAAGTAACATCTGGAAGCGATCGCTCAATTTGCTCTTTGATAACATGGAACCATACACATTTACACATTACTAATTTGCAGATTCACATGAATGCTCAATTATCTATACATCTATTTATGTTATGTTTAATGCATGTTCAATGACAAATTCCTAGGTATATTTCCTTAATTTAGCATCTCAAGATCACTAAAATACTCAATTATTATTCATATTTATTAATACACAACATTTAGCTTCTTGAATCACTTTAGCCATCAAAGGACTCATTTTATTCTTATAACATCACAAATTTTCTAGATTTAAACACCTAATGTGTAACAATTTATTCTTAAGTTTTATCCTCAATCATCGCCTTAAACATAACACTCATTTTATCACTTATTTAAACATCATTCTAGGCTCAATTCAAGCTTCATGCAAGCCTAAAAGCATCACATGAAAGTACCTAATCATTTTTAGTTGCAAACCGTGCTTAAAAGATGTAATTTTGATGTTTCATCAATTCCCAAGATCATAGACAATTTCCCACAATCATGGGATTTATTGGCAGAAAGTTTCTTCCCCGCTAAGCATTTCCATGATCATGTGAATTCCCATAATCATGGGATTTGTTGGGAAAAAAATTTCTGCCTTCGTTAAGCATTCACACTATCGTGGGATGCTTTCATAAGTAGAATCCCAACAACTTCTCCAACTTTTCCAACTTCTTCCAACTCGTACAAGTTACTTCTATCATCTCTTATACTTAGTCATCATTTCTAACTTAATAAACCATCATTTCCTCTTCATTCATAACTCCATTTTAGCTCAATTTCATACTCGTAGAAATCAAAACTGTGATTGATCATAAGCACTAAAAACAGAACTTATTCCTATACACTTTCAACTCCAAATTTTTGCACATATTCAACTCCAATTCTCATCTTTATTTAACTTCTAGATATCATCATAATTCATCTCAATTCAAGACATCATAATACTCATTCTTATTAGCTCTAAACTTTTGAATTATCATTCATCTTAACACAAAGTAATACATAACTCTTTTTTTTACCACTTCATTCACACATCATCATATTTCAAACATCCTTTTTCATAATCAAACATGTCATAACTCATTATCATAATTGATTCATTTATCAAACAATTCATGAATATATTAACTCATTACAATTTAGAGCATGATCTCTTTATTATTACACTACATCCATGTTAAAGCACATATGTAAAAACTCATGATCAATCATCAAATCTCAAATCATCCATCCTATTAGTTTCATCTACCACTGCCCATGAAGATTAAAGCATTAACTTGCTTTATTTAGCTTAAAAAATCTTTATACTCTTCAAGATCTCACTTAACCCTAGCTCTCCATACAACCCATGTATGTCATCATACAAAGTGGAAGGGTTGGGTCTTTAGTGCAAATGAAAAAGAGAGTAAGATGATAGTAGCAAGTGAAAGATGAGAAGGTTAGATTCAACGTGACTGGAGATTGGTGAGTCAAGATCATAAAAGAGGGGAAGAAGAGCAAGCCACGAAGAAGAAGAAGAAAGCAAAATACAAGACAATTTAATAGTCTTTCAAGTAATTAAAACAATCGTTGGATAAATACATGGTTTGGCAAGTGACATATGTCATTAAATCCAAATTTCATTTAATGACATATGTCATTAAATCCAAATCCCTATAGGTTTGAACTAGTTCTCTTATTTAACTAGTCCAATCAACTTCAATTTCAACTCCCATTGTCTCCAAATTTTAATGATATATGTCATTAAATCCAAATTTCATTTATAAAACTTTCCACTATCATTTGACTCTTAATTCTATTTCCATTTATCAATTGTCCTACTACTTGACATTTTTCCCAGTCTAAAAATACCAAAAATTCTAAATCAATGCTGTTACTCACCAATTCAATTTTCAATACATATAAACCACAATTCATATCAAAAATTAAATTTATAAATCAATTATACTCAGAAATGTCAATGAATGCATGTATAATCATTTTAATGTGCAAAAATTAATGTTCACATGTGTGTGTAAATGCAATAGCATAAAGTGCAATTTCCTAATTTCTCATTATATCCCTCATGTACAGTATTCTAGGGTTCTAACCCTTAACATGAGATAACGGGATGTTACATGAGTGGTGGGGCATTTTGTGAGAAGACTCCCATTGAAGCCACGATTCTACTTACGTGAATGATTGCTAACACTCAACAATTCAGCACTTGTAACAATGTTTATTATGTAAATGAGGTAAATACTTCATTCATTGAACACTGTATAGATGAGCTAACAGCTTTTGTTAGAAAACTTGTAATTGGATAGGCACAAATAAAGGCATATGGAATATGTACAAACACGAGTCATCTTAATGATGAGTGTCTAACATTGCACGAGAGTAGTATGGAATACATGAATGGTGTAGGAGGGACTTTTCCTAACCAATACAAATCTTATTCCCAGACATATAACCCATGCTGGAGGGATCATTCCAAGTTGAATTATAGAGGAATAAGCAACAAAATCACTTCCAAAATAGTCCACAAAACTCCTCTTCAAGTTCAGGTACATCTTTGTAAGAATTGATCAAGACTTTGGCTACTAACAATATTCAATTTCAACAGAGTGTACAACTATTTCGGGAGGATGTGCAACAATTTTAACAAAACACCACATATAAATTTAGGGCCATTAAAAGAAACTAGTGTTACTATACAATTAGTTAATCATTATAATGCTTGTCTAGATGGGGTGATTAAGGATGTGCTTGTGCAAGTAAATGACTTAATATTTCCAGCTGACTTTTATGTGATTGACATGAATGATGAAACTTTATATAAATTTGTACCTATCTTACTAGGGAGAACATTTCTCAACATAGCCCAAACTAAGATAGATGTGCATGAGGGTACCCTCACGATGGAGTTTGATGGGGAAGTTACTCGTTTTAATATTTTTTATGTCAACAATCACTCCCATGATAAACACTCTATTTTTGTAATTAATATGATTGACCTTTCAGTACAAGAAAATTGTAAGCAGAAGCATACAGTTGAACAAGAAGCAATTTCAACAAAAAAGAAGACCCAAGCTTTTAATGTCTTGACGGAAAGTTTTAACATTGGTCAAAAATTGCTTATTTATTGTGTAAAACGTAAATTGTTTTTTAATGTCATCCTTTTTGGATCGATCCTTTTGTGATATCTAATGTTCTTCTTTATGGTGTAGTTAACATTAAAAGTTTAAAAACACAGAAGGCATGGCATGTAAGTGATCATCGACTCAAGCATTACTTTGATAAAGATCAAGTGGACGATGCCAAAGTTGTGATTCCTAGAGATCAAAATTTTGTCACTTGATGAGAGCAACATGGATTTGAGCCAACGACGATAAAAAAAGGCATTGTTTGGGAGATAAGCCAAGGGAACTAGATTTCTTTTCCTTTACATTTTCACATTTGCTATTTTCGTTAAATGCTCCATTTCTTGCATTTGATGTTACATTGGGGACAATGTAAGTTTTAAGTGTCAAGTTGGGAATCTTAGTTTTTATGCATGTTTTTAGCTTAATTGTTGTTTATATGGCTTCTTAGGTGATTCTCAAAATCAAGCAAACAAACATTTTCTCATTTTCTATTGCTTCTAGGATTATATAGTCATGATTAGATAATGAATTGACTAGAGAATTTCGTGGCAACTTTAGCATGTACTTTTACTCTTGTGATTGATTAATATGCATTATCTTTATAAAAGTAGTGATTAGTGGTAGACAAAAGCAAGTAAGATTTTGAGCCTTTGTAGACTATGAAGTAAATCACACGTTAATATAAAAATTAAGTATAAGAGATGAAATACACAAGAAGGAGGGTTGAATTGTGTATTCTTTTTCAAATACTAAAACTTTAATTCTTCTTGATAAGAACTTCTCTGACTTGTTAAAAGAATATCACTAACAAAAATGTTATAAGTTAAATCACAAATCACTTATATGTACTTGTTTAAGAACACAATAGAATAAGATGAGAGATAGAGAGTAGACACAGCGATTTTATACTGGTTCACCCCAAACCGTGGGCTACTTCCAGTCCTCATATTCCTTCTGAGTATTCACTATATTTCAAAAAATGTACAAGTATTCTTTCTTTCTTCTCGAGCCTCTTCAGGTCTTGTACACTAAGTATTCTTTTTCAGCTATCTTAGCCTCTCCAGGCTCTCAGCCTTTTCTTTCTCTCACTAGAAAGATATCGTGAACTATTGTTACAGTAGTTTAGCTCTACAGTGTCGCACTACAAAATTTTTTAGTATAAACTTAAACGTTCAAAAGTTGTAGAATCAAAGATCTCGCTCAAAAAAATTTATTTAGTCTTCGACTACGACCAATATTTATAGTCTAAGTCTTCAACTGCTTCTTTGAATCTTGATAACTACTTCTTGAGTCTTGATAACCACTTCTTGATTCTTGAAGACCGCTATTTAGTTGAGTTCTGTAACTAACTCTAACTAACTAACTGCTCGACGTACTCGTGTACCTTCTGCTTTGTATCGCCTGTGTTTTCATCTATATCTTTACTTCATTTGTGTCTTTACTTCTTCTGTGTTTTGCTTCTTCTGTCTTTTGCTTCCTTTGTGTTTCGCTTCTTCTGTCTTCTACTTCGTCTGTGTTTTCTTCTTCTGTGTTTCATTTCTTCTGTCTTTCACTTCTTCTACGTTTCACTTCGTCTGTGTTTTGTAGTTCTTCTGTATCTCTACTTCTTCTATGTTTCGCTTCTTCCGTGTTTCGCTTCTTCTGTGTTTTGCTTCTTCTGTGTTTCGCTTCTTTTGTGTTTTGCTTCTTCTGCACACTTAACGCACCCATCAAACTAGTTCATTTATTTCTATCATTATTATTATTTGATTGTCATCAAAATTAATTATCGTAAAGTCCTCCTGACTTAACAATCTCCTCCTTTTTGATGATAACAAATAATCATAAAAGTGAATGAACTATTTTTATTCAGATAATGAATAAGAATTGGAGCAAAATACTCATATACTATCTTCTTTTCTTGTATCTATTCTTCTCTTCTTTCTTCTGCTTTTCTTTCTTCAACTTCTGCTTCTGCTTCTATTTCTTTAGCTTCTCTTCCTTCTGATTCTGTTTTTCTCCCCCTATTCTTTTCTTCTTTCTTCTACCTTTTATTTTTCTCGCCCTTTTCTTCTGTTCTTCTCCTCCTATTTGTTGTTAATCAAAAAGATTTTCTCAGATGCTGCGTAATTTTAGAAAACATTCGTTGGATGTCAGTCCTGATTAATTTGAGGTCTTCTTCTACTGTCACCCGAAGATAAGCTACTTCCTCATGTAGATCACCAATAGAGTCCCTCAAATCTTCAACCTTAGTATGAATTTCTTCAATCTCCTTCACTAAGGCTTCCTGACTCCACTGCTGAGAATGACTAACCTCTTCCATTCCAATTGTAGGAACTCATTGTGGTGCACTTGATGGATAGAAGTTTGGTTCACTATATGTTTATGAAGGTAACACATCTAGTTCAATGATTTTCAAAACAGGAGGTTTGAACAATTGTTTTCCATCTAGGAGATCAAGGTCATCAGGTTTTGATAGTTTTGGTATTGGTTTGCCAAGAAGGTGAAGGACATCTTTGGTTGATGGTATAGAACTAAAAGGTCTAAGGTGGATAAGTAGGTTCACCAAAGTTGCTAAGTTGATACCTTCGACCATGATAGTTCTGAACCGTCCTTTAGTCACCCTTCCAACTACCTGAGAAGTTGCATATGTGGATAAGCATCCACAACGACTTCCTGATGCTTTCAAAATTTGGTGTAAAATATAGATGCCTTTTGGTTGTTTTACATTACATGCATCATCTATGCTTCTCACAGCTTCTTGTGTATGCTCATTTGTAAGGTCACTTGTTTTTCCATCAGGGTACATCTTCTGTTTTCCTTTTTCTACATTGCTTACAATGTTTATAGCTCTAGGTTGCACATCAGGTACAATCTTGATCAATGTTCTACCTGTAGTTAGGTAGATGGTATATCGATCCTTTGTCATCTTCAATAGATATGGTTCTGATTTTTCATCTCTCATAATCTCATATAATCTTCTCTCTTCATGATTCAGAAGACGTATGGACCGATTATTGACCAAGATAGGTTCAACTTATACCATGATTAACCTTTTCATAGGTTCTCTTATTACGATTGAGCTTCTGCTTTTTACAGGTATAATTTCTTCTATCAGCTTCATTCTTAAGTCCTCTTTCTGATAGGACTATGAGAATCAACTGATTTTTCCTTCTGTTTAACACCAATTGAAGTACTCTCTTTCTGACTAGTTTTCAACTTCTTATTTTCTTCTACCAGTCTAGAAGGTGGTTGGGGTTGGGGTCTCTTCTTCTCAAACTCCAACTTCCTCTTAATTTCGGTCTCTTTTGTTGACTTTGGCTTCTGTCATTACAAAATTGATACCAAAGACCTAGTAACTTGAGGTGCTTTTTCTACCTTCTCAAAATCTTCACCAGGAATCAATTATTTTCCTCTCTTCTGCTCTTATTGTTGGAGAGTTAGTAACTTTGGTGATCTTCTTGATTTCTTAACTTGCTCAATATCAAGTATCTCTCCTTTTCTTTTCTACGACACTTGTTTTTCAGATAGATGCACCTGGCTTTTTTCTTTTTGTAAAATCGTATTATCTTTAACTACTACCTCAGACGATTTATTCTTCTTTTCTTCTATAGCTATTCTTCCCAAGGATTGAGGTTTCTTCTTCTTAGTGGGAGTAACATTTCCACTTACGCTACGTCTGCCTGTACACTCCCCCTCAGTCCTTGCTTTCGCCATAGAAGTTATCTCCTCCTTTTCTTAAGTTTTCAATCCCATTCTACATATAGTAGATGCATTAATAATGCTTTTGATATTCATCTTCACCCTATTTCCTCTGTCCAATGTCATAATAACCGACAATTTATCCACCATTGATACTACAGTATCGTCTACTACTTTCATATTCTTCCTAAACTTATAAACTTCATTTAGATAAACTGCTTCACGAACCTGAAAGAAGTTCTTCCATCCCACTGCATCGACTTCTGATTCTTCTTCAAGGAGTCAAAATCAACAAGTCTTTCATAAATCATAGCTTGATCCATTATGATCTTTAGACAATAGGAACTTTTGAAAGTACTGAGATTAGTTTCTAAAGATGAAAATGTAAACGAAAGGGCTTAAAATTAGGAGTAACGAATCGTTTTTGTTTGAGAGCTTCTGCAAAAGTTGATTTCAAAGGATTTCAAGAGTATTCTAGAGTCGGTGATATTCTGAACCTTTTGAGAGGATTTCCCTTTATACTTCCTTCTCAAAAAAATTTACCGTCTATAACTTACAATTACTGTGCTCTAGAAGACTTACGACTTTTTATCTCCCTTCTGTAAAAATCCTCTAGGTCATGATATGTCAATGATTGATCACTCAGCACTACCATATTCAAGTTTCGTCTGATTTCTTTGAGTCTTTCTTCATTCAAGGGCTTAGTGAATATATATGCCCACTAATAATTCGTCTTAATAAACTATAGACTAATAATTCCCTTCTGTATATAGTCTCGCAAAAAATGATGTCAAACTTCGATATGTTTTACCCTTAAGTGTTATATTGGATTCTTCGATTGGTTGATAGCATTTGTGTTGTCACAGAAGATTGAGATTTGTTCTTCTTTTATTGAATAATCTTCTAATTGATACTTAATCCATAAGGTCTATGAACAACAGCTTGCAGCTGACATATATTCAGGTTCTGCAGTAGATAAAGAAATTGAGCTTTGCCTCTTACTAGACCATGAAACTAAATTATGGACAAGAAAGTGACAGTCTCCACTTGTACTCTTTCTATCAATCCTGTCTCCAGCATAATCAGCATCACAGTAGCCAATTAACCTGAAATCTTTTCCTTTCTCATACACTAAGCAAAGATCAGTAGAACCTGATAGATATCTCAAGATTATTTTAACAGCAATATAATGAGATTCTCTAGGATCTGCTTGAAATCTAGCACACAAACAAACACTAAACAAAATATCAGGTCTGCTTGCTGTAAGGTAAAGTAAAGAACTAATAATTCCTCTAAAAAGGGTTTGATCAACCTTCTTACTTGCTTCATCCTTAGATAAAGGGTTTAAAGGATGCATAGGAGTTGACATCGGTTTTACTTTATCCATACCATATTTGACCAATAGTTCTTTAATATACTTCTGTTGATGAATAAAAATATTTTCTTCGATTTGCATAACTTGTAAACCAAGAAAGAATTTTAATTTACCCATCATGCTCATTTCAAACTCGCTTTTCATCAGTTTTTCAAAATTGGAACAAAGCTTCTTAGACATTGCACCAAAAATAATATCATCAACATATATGTGTACTATAATGAAATCATTCTTGATGAATTTTCTAAACAAGGTCTTATCTACATTTCCTCTACTAAAATCGTTTTTAATCAAAAAGGAACTTAGACGATCATACCAAGCTTGAGGAGCTTGTTTTAAGCCATATAAAGCTTTGTGAAGTTTATAGACATAGTTTGGTTTCTTGGGGTCTTCAAAACTAGGAGGTTGCCTTACATAAACCTCTTCATCTATAAAACCATTCAAAAAGGCACTTTTCACGTCCATTTGAAACAGTTTTATATTATGACAGACAACATATGCAATCAAAAGCCTAATTGCTTCTAACCTAGCTACAGGAGCATAAGTTTCATTATAGTCTATTCCTTCTTGCTAATTATAACCTTGAGCTACTAATCTAGCTTTGTTATGACTTACTCTACCTGACTCGTCTAGTTTATTCTTAAAAACCCTTCTGGTTCCTATAATAGACTTTTTGGAAGGCCAAGGAACTAAAGACCAAACTTTACACCAAGCAAACTGATTCAGTTCCTTTTGCATGGCTAAAATCCAAGCTTAATCCTGAAGATTTTCATTAATTTTCTTAGGCTCTATTTTAGAAACAAAAGCTACATTTGCTTCTCTTCTGAATTTAGACCTAGTTCTCACTCCATCTGAAGTTTCTCCTATAATCAGATCTTCTGGGTGAGAAGATTTATATCTCCAGTCCCTTTTCAAACTAAAACTTTCAGGAACATCTTCTATTTTCTCTAGAGGAACATCTAATGGTGAGACACCTTCATTATCAACTAAGGGTACTGCTAGGGTTTCATTATCAGTATCATTACTTCTATCTAGTTGAGAACCATCATCAAACTTGACATGAATAGATTCTTCAACAGATTTAGAAGCAAGATTATAAACCCTATAAGCT
>JANIIA010027960.1:0-12595 GCA_027478495.1 Erythroxylum alaternifolium | reverse complement strand
TTAAAAATTATTTATTTATATTTTTATTTATATAGAAATATATACAAATAATTAAAGAATAATTTTTATATATTTTCATTAATAAAAATTTTATTATTAATTATATACAATTTTTATTAATAATATAAAATTATTATTATTAGGATAAGGAGAAATAATATAAAAATATTATTAATTATATAAAAGGGGTTAGGGTTAGAAAAAATAATTAGTATTAAGAAAAATTATTCAGGGTATATTATGTAGTATATATTTATTAGTTTACGTTCCATTCTAAACCCTCAAAATTGGAGGTTTCATATTTTCACTGTTTAGGATGGAATGGGACATAGTATGAAACCCTTCGCTTCTATCTTATTCCATTCTATTCCAATATGAAACTCTCAACTAAACGATGGAAGTGTGTTACGTTATGTTCCGTTTCATTCCAAACCCTCCAACCAAACAGACCCTTAAGAAGAATTGCTCATTCTCAACCTAATATCCTATTGTTAGATGTTGTATCTTTTCGACGTAGGATTTAATATCCCAATAGAATAATGGATGCTCATGAAAGCCATTAATCCCCTAACTTTAATGGAACAATCAATACTCCTAAAACTCTTCAGACCAACGAGTAGCTCGAGCTTGAGAACAAACTATTGACCGTTAAATGCTGCCACAACGATTTAAACAAGTATTAAGAAAGACAGTAAAGATAAGAAAGGCACACTCGACAAGCATTTTTGTAAGGAGTCTCATCCACTTTTGTGCAATAACTTGACATATGAAGGTAATTTTGACAATTGATATTCTGTTAGTATCTAACATCTTGGCTGAGCCATTGTCACATAGGTTTAAGATGCTAATCTAAGACATAATAATATGCATGATTATATCAATCATGAGCACATGTATAAAGAACTCATGGATCTATATGGTGTATCTGACACTATAAAATATAAGACTTTCTCCGTCATCTTAACTAACGCGACATGTTCGTTGTTTTAGCCAGAAGGTTGAGTTTTGTACCGTATCGGTCGATTCCGGTCGAAAGGTACCGTATCAACTAAAAAATAGTATGAAACTTGTTTCAATGGTACCAGTTGTCGGTACTGATTGGTACTACGATTCTGGATGATATTGGTCAATATTTAGAATATCGACCAGATACTAGCAAGTACCCTAAACTAAAAAATTTGAAGGACCTTTTTTATAGAAAAACCTAACAATCTCTCCCCCTATCCTCTCTGCCTACCCATATTCATCTCCACTCTCTCTACACTCTCTCCTCATCGCCACCCACACCAGTCACCATTTTCGTGCAACACCAAAAGAAAAGATTTCAGAGCAACACCTAGATTTATCTCCACTCTTCGAAAGAACAGAACAAAGTTTATTTTTAAAACGACAAACAAAACAAACAATATGTCATACTAAAAAGACAAAGCGGAAGTAGAAAATAAGAAAGAAGAGGAAGAAGAACGTAAAAATTGAAACGATGCAGAGTAGAGCTGAGCTTTAGTTTTTAGAAGAGAGAAATGGTAGAGTTTTGAGAAATGAGAACTAGGCAGTCTTGAGAAATGAGAAGTGAGAACTAAGCAATTTGATAGAGAAATAATGTGATTACACAATGCATAAAAAGAAGCACTTACAAGTTACAACGAGAAGAGTCAATTCTTTCAAAAACAAAAATGAAAAGAGTCAAGATAGTCAGTTTTTCAAATAAGTAATTGATGCTTTTTTTTCTATTTTTTCAAATAAGTAATTATAGGACATTATTTTTTATTATGTTTGTTGGTATTATTTGGTATATTTGAGAGAGAGCCTAGTATTTAATCTTGTATGAATTATTTTAATTTATGAATTGAGATTTATATTTATGAGTTATTTTAAATTATTTATAATATATAATTTTTGAAAACATGGTTAATGTAAAATTATAAATTATACAGTACAATATATTGAAGGATTATTTTATAATTTTAACAAAATTGAGAGACTATTTTATAAAATTTAAAAATACCCTAAATGGTATCCGGTATTAATCGATACCAGTATAGTATCGTATTGGAATCAAATCTGGTGCCAATATTGATACAGTATTCATAACATTAGTTCTAGCCCATGCCTTTAGCTTTAATAACCACTCTTTAGCAATTGACTATCAGGTTCTTATCATAATTTTCCAACGTCAGGCGTAGACCTGGGGACTTTACCTACTTAATATATATAACTCAAAGGAAAGAATAAAGCTTAATAGATTACCTTAAGCATTTTAACTTTGAGATAATCAAAATCCGTATTCTCGACTCAGGGATGACAACAAAAAACCCTCATGAATGGATCTAACAATTGTTAACTTTTGTGGAACTCTATATAGAAAAAAGACCATAAATTTTTTAGAAGCTATAGATTAGGACCCAAAATATTTAGATACTTAAAGATGCTAAGTGAAAGGTGAGAAGTTCAACTAGTAATGAGAATAGAACAAGGGGCGATTGCTTAGTTAACAAAGTGGAGAAGAAGAAGCCATGAGCAGAACAAGCTAAAGCTCCAAAAAGGGAAGGTCGAGGAAGACGTTCCCAAGTTTAATACGTTATTAAATAAAGTAGTTGATTATATTTTACATAACAACTTAACTAAAAAATTAAAAAGAATGACCCCTAACACTTCCAAAAGAGATAAAAATTTATATTGTCATTTCCATTAGGACATTGGACATAAGACCAAGAATTACAAAACATTATGGATAATGACTTTATCAAATAAGGGAGACTAGGTGGAGAACAATAGGGATGATAACATCAGGAAAAAACCAAGATGAAGTCCCCACAAAGCTCGAGCACTAGTAAACCAAATAGGAAACCATATCCCATTTAAAGGTGATTTATATGATCATATGAAAGATTATAAAAAGACAAGATCTTATAAAAAGAAGGCTTCGTAAGGGGAAGTCATCATTTAAGGAAGTATTATCGTTGGTTGAAGGTACATTTTAGCCTTAAATGTTTGTGCCAAATTTTGATTTAGACATTAATATTTAGAAGTGTTAAAAAAGACCATAATATTTCAACATCATCTAAATTAAACCCCAATTGTCAAAACACTTAACTTTATTAAGATTCCATTAATTAAATGTCACATTTTATTACTGAAGTGACTTTTTCTATTAATTATTACTTTATATGGGATCCACCAATGTTGCGTGGAACTCACGTAACATTGATGAATCACACTTCTAAAATAAAGCTTTGCTCTTTTTTTCCCCCTTATCTTCTTCTCCGAAAGATTTCTTTTACAAATTATTTCAAAAATAATTCCATTTTAAACACCATAACTCTTTTTGTTTTTGGTACTAACTGGGTAAACCTATTAATTAAATAAATAGCTATTGGAAGAAGGAAGGGACTTTAATGAGAGTAACATCATTCTAAAGAACTAATTAAAACCTTTATGGTTGAGAACCAATTCCACCATTATAGACCTTTTTAATTGTTATGCATGTTGTTAAAACAAACAATACTAATAGAGTTTTAAATAAGTTTAATTACTCTTATAAGATGATAACTTCAACCCTATTGAAGTAACCTGTATTATGTTGACCAAGAAATGTTGATGCCAGTCAATGGCTCATATAAACAACTTAAAATTAAAACCTTAGAAATAAAAGGGAAGATAGAGAGATATAAAGCTTGAACCCAATAGAGAGGTACGTTGAAAAGGGAATGACAATGAGATAAGCCTCCATTTGTAAATGAAAAAGCTATATGAGCATGAAATGTGTGTAATATGTAACGATATCTTAGTTACATATCCCAGATCGAACGTGAAAGGGAAATAAATGAAAAAATGCGTAAAATACCTAATTTCAGTTCCATAACTTCAAATGAGCTTTTCGAAGCTGAAACGAGCGAGAATCTACCACCCTCTTCACGGAATCCATCATTGGGATGTGGTCAACGTCTTTCTACAATTTTATCAAAATGTAAGCTCTCTTAACGAGTCAGAGAATCCTTATGCTTACGAATGATATGAGCAACTATAGGAGACCCTAACCTTTATATATAGCTTATATATCAGGCTTCTCTATTACAAGACCAATATTGGTTCGGCCTATAATGATTGGGATCCATTTTCTATCCGGACTCCAACCCATTTATTTAGATCATTTATTGGGCCATTTTATTATCTTTATCTGGATCAAATTACGTAACCTAACTAATAAACAATTGTAAAAATTGAAATTACAATTAAATGTTGTCCAACTTTATGGGAAAGGACAAAAATGTCCAACGTTCTCCTTCTTGGACAATACTTAATTGTAGTTTTAAGTTTAAAAACAGTTTCAAAACTCGGTTAAGCTACACAAATGTAATAGTCAACTAAGTTTTAAAACAAAACATTTGATCCAAAGATAATGAAAGTCTATCATTCTGTCCTGCAAGGCTTTCGATAATAAAAAGTATCAAATGCATGTGTCATGTGCGACATAGATCTAATACAATCATGTATACCTAATACCTCACTAATATGAATGGGAAAATGGAGTGTGGCAAGCTAGGATGATCACTAACATGAATGGGAAAATGAAGTATGGCAAACTAGGATGATACCTTTATGATCTAAATTATATCATCTTCGTTTGTAGGTCTCGATTTCTCCAACTTTATGCTAAACTGTATTAGAGAAATACTGTTTTCTCTCACTGAATGCTAAACAACATTAGAGAAAACTTATTTCCTCTCACCAAATGCTAAACAACATTAGAGAAAACCTTTATGTTCTTCGAATGAATGCTAAACTGCATTAGAGAACCATTATGGGATTAAAAACTTATATCCCCTTATGTCATATGAAACTTTAAAGATATCTGTATAAAACTATATGTGTCTAAATAACATAGGCTCAAGGCCAGTCTGTATATATGCCCAATTACCTTTAAATGCTTAAGATTGACATAAATCTTAACATGCTCATACATATTATGACAATGTATGATAACACGTATTATTGAGGATAAATAATGATCATTTTTATTAATGAACCATCATATCGTCATAACACATTAAAACATACAAACATATATAGAGCAAACATAACGATCTTTTAACTAACAGTGTCTAAGGACTTCAAAACACCCATACTGTATACTTGTCTTCTAAACACAAGTGGGCAAAGTCCTTTAGTTAAAGGATCGACTTATAGTTCCTCAGTCCTTAAATGCTCCAAACCTTAATATCACCATTTCATATCAATTACTTCATATTCAAATATTTGACCTCAAGATGCTAAGATCCTATGACATTCAATCTTCTTATTAAACAACATAGCAGCTTGATTTTCGCATTACAACCAAATGGGTTTAGCTATTGAATCAATCATAGATAACTTAGAAATCAAATTTCTAAGCTAAATAGTATGTGAACTAGCCCTATAGCATGCACTCTGCATGCATAATCGAGAAAGTTACCCATGTCTATTTGACATATTTCCACGACATTGTATAATCTGCAAACTTAAAACTGTAACCTTAAGTGAACTTTCAATCATTCAGACATATAACATAATTTGAATCTTGATTCCCTTTGAGGTTTAGTTTGATGACTTTTCTATATGTCAATATATAATCCTTGATTCCCTTTAATTATCTTAACACTCACTTAACTATATTTTGATGGTCTACATCTGGGTTAACCAGATACTGACCAAATAGTCAAACAATAAATGCAATGTCCTTCCTAGTAAATCGCCTAGCATACTTTAGGCTATGAACTGTACTAGAATATGGAACATTCCTCATAACCTCTCTCTTTACTTTATTCTTTGGATATTATGCTAAAGATTATCTCTAACTATAAGAGATAGGTGGTACGACAGGTTTATTGTTAACCGTATTAAATCTTTGTAACACATACTCAATGTATGCACTCTATGAGAGGTATAATGAGTGTTAAGATATGTCCCGGTGAATCTGAATACCTAGGAAAAAAGATGCTACACTAAAGTTCTTTATGTCAAAGTTTTTGACCAAACGTTGTTTAACCTTATACAACATAGTCAAGTAATTTGACGTGAGCAATATATCATCGATAGTACAAGAAATAATATGAAGATAACTTTGCTCCCCCTGACCTCATAGTACAAGCATCTTTTTAACTTTATTTTCTATGAAGTTGAAAGAGGTAATAACAGCATCATCTGTAAGGTATCACTTTCGAGAGGTTTGATGTAAACCATATATTGATCTGCTTAATATGCAAACCATGTCAGTTCTATCTGGATCCTGAAATCCTTCAGGTTATATCATATAGACCAGTAAAATAGTTTTGACAACCATCTGATGTAATTCTATATCATCATGAGCTATATAATTGCCTTAATTAGTCAAAATGTATCCTACGAGGATACGAGAGAAAAATAACATTAAAGTTAACATTTCTCCCTGAGTGAACCATCAGGCAACAGAGCAAGCCCATAAACTACTGACCTTTACCATGAAACCCTTGAGGTCTTAAAACTTCATTTATAACTGATAGTTTCACAGTTCTGCTATAAAATCAACTAACTCCCAGACCTTACTATGCTTCATGGCTTATATCTCATCGATCACTACAACCCACCACAATTCTGCACTGGGTTTAGACTTCTATAAAAGTAACTGGATTCATATGGACTATATAATCAGATGGGATAGCAAGTCATCTCACTTTGGTGAAATTTCATAACTACATTAGATCTTGTACCCCCAGGAACCTCTGTGTATACAGGTATGGATTCCTATTCCTGTACAGGCATAGTATAAAGACCTAGATCTACTGGATCTAACTGTATGAGTGGCAGGTTCATAAATAACTATAGTATCTACCCCGTTATCATCCGAAGGGTCAAAACGCCCACCATCATCTTAGACATCATATTCCAAAAAATTAGCTGTTAGTGATTCCACTATTTTTGTCCCTCCTCTACAGTAAGATCTGTAGCCTTTAGAGTCGTCAGGATATCTTATTAACTAATAATGAGCATGCAATTTTTATTGATAAGGATTATACAACCTCGGTAGGACAGCCTCATATACTAAAGTGTGCAAGGTTGGGTTTTCATACTTTTAGATAATCAGGTTGATTAGTCTTGTTCTACATTGACTTTTTAAAGTCCTTTAGGGTGTGGTTATGCCTTTTGACAATACACCATTTTGCTCAAGACTACCTAGTATAGTGAATCAAGTCATTATCCCAACTGATTCGGTATATCTAGCAAAGGAACCTTTTGAAGTCCTAAAATAACATGTTTGCCATGATACTCTCCTACACGGTTAGATTTGACATTCTGAATGGATTTTCCCAATTGGTTCTCAACCTTTAATCTTTAAGCAAGAATATGTAACTGTAATGGGAATATTCATCAACAAAAGTCAGAATATATTTGGAATCACACAATTTAATTGTATAAGGTTTTTTGACATCCGTATGTATTAAACTCAACAAGTCAAAAGCACGAGTTAACTATTCTTCCTTATTGGTTAACGTACCCCTATAATAGTCAACACATGTTTCCAGATCATTATAATCTAGAATTGAGATAATGCTTTCCTGATTCAATCTCTCAACCCTATCTCTAGAAATGTGGCTTAAACTTTTATGCCACTCCATGTATGGCTTTTCATTCATCAAGGTCCTTCATTTCATGACTTGTTTAGTAAGATACGAAGAAGTATATATCTAATTCGGGGTAAGACACATTCTACATAAACCATATGACAAGAGAGTTGTACCATTATGTTTTGTATTAAACAAAACTGTGCAACAGAAGCATTAAATACAAAACGTCAACCTTCTTTGTCCAAACTTGATCCAAAGATCACATATAAAATGTGTCGTGTAGAAACCAAAATAAACCTTGCAGGATATTACTTCCACTTTTTCATTGTTGTGAACCATCAGTTCCTCCTTCCCTTTATTTGGCTTTATCCTGGATATGAATCCTTGCATTGTGGAAGCACCTTTGATCAGATGCACCACTATATAGTCACCAAGTACTTAATGTGACTATCATAAATCAGATTCATAAATTGATAAGCTAAGGAGTTGTCTGATAGTCACAATCTTTCTTTATAAACCTCATATTGTTAACTTCTTTATGTCATGTGGACCTTTACTAGTACTGGATTGACCAGCATCAGTATATGGAGAAGATTTAGTCTTTCTACCTTTGATCTTAGTGGGCTTAATCTTTACCTTGCCTTTAGTTGCTTCGAGGGCTGTAAGAGTAGCAAGCTTAAGTTTCTGCTCCTCAGCAACGCAATGGGCAATTAAAGCATTGAGGTCTCATTTCTTATCCTGTGAATAATATGTCTTCACTAGATTACTAAACTCTGAGGGGAGTGTATTCAGAGTCTGGTAAACTATGAAGACATCATGAAGGGGAATGATTAACATCTTCAGTCTACTTTGAAGATGAATCATTCTTGATATGTACTCCTTTACTCCCTCTTCTCCCGTATACCTCACAGAGAATAATTCTTTCATCAAGACCCTTATCTCAACATTAGGTGAGACTGTGTACCTCTGGGAGACATTACCAAGAAATTACTTCACTATATATGTGTCTAGAAGTCCACTAGGCAGATGGTTAGATATGGATTTCTTAATGGTCATAAGATATGATCTGTTAGATCGATACAATGCTCTATAGGTTGCTTTATGAGCTTTCGAGCTCATGGATGTAAGTGGAAATGGCCTATCCTTTCGTATGGCCATATCAACCTCAGCCATCTCCATAGCATTCAATACATTCTCTGTCCATTTCTTTGTATTGAAACCAGTCAGGGTTTTAATGGTGACACTGATTTTATTGACCGAAAAGGTGATTGTAAAATGATAATGTTTAAATCAGCAAAAATGTAGAATAACAACGATTATCAAAGCCATTAAATATTATCTTTACTAAAAATCCAATCACACATATTATGAAACACCTTTGGACTGAATACTTAATATATACAATTAGATCTCCACATAAAAGCGATCAGATTGACACTATCACCTTTGGACGAATAGAACATTTGAGCAATAACTTTCCTCCATCTAATGCCTTTATGTACATCTCAAAATGTTATGTAAGGCTAACACCTTTGGGTAGAATAAACAAACATAAAACTAGTGACATCCCCTTACATGCAAGCAAAACAATTGAAAATACTGACTTGAAAGGATACTTTGGTAACTACGTTCTCATCAGCACTCAAAAAGTCCACAAACATAAGGGATACAACTTTATCTTATCCTTACATTGTTGATGGGCATATGGTATGTGACAATGTAACATCAATAAATGCAAAAAACCCGAATGTACAGTCTCATTGTCACATACTTGTGCTGAAGATATTCTCTGAAAATTTCATTTGAGACTTTCATAAAAGAAAAATCTCAGTAGAGTGATTATTGTGCATTACTAGACACTGAACTTGATGTGAACAGGAGCACGGATCGCCATGGAGTTAGCATAAATGATAGAGGCAAGGGAGAAGAGCTAGCTACGCCAGTTGGGCCCATGATCGGAGTTAAGGCCAAGAGACTTAAGGAGGTTCTCCATGGGCATGTGGGCTATCTTTTGGAGATGATGGAACAGTCCAAGCCTATGGAAGGAGAGCTTTATGGATCCCAGCCTAAATTGATCCTTCTAACTCAAATCCTTGGACCAGATACCGTTGGGACGTGAAGACTTGAAGACTTAGACTATTAAGCCCATACATTAGACCTTTTAATTATTTTAAGACATCATTTTTTATTTTGGGCTAACCCATATTAAAGCCTGAGTACTTATTATTAAATCTAGGTATAAATAGGTTCATTAGGGTTATTGTAGGATGAACTATTATCTTTTGATTGAGTTGTCAGCTATAGTGAGGTTTATTCCTCTTGTTCTTGTTTTAACACGAATCAATAATTCACTTATCAAATTTTCCCAAATTGTGGCGTGTTTGTTTGATTCAACCTTCTTGGATTTAATTCCGATCATCTAGGTTGCTCGAATCATATAGTTGTGAGGTCTAGTAGGGATTGAACCTTGCATATCCTCTTATTTTGTTGAATTTTGAATTTTGTTCTTCCTTGTCCTTCCTTGCCGAAACTTCCAAACATCCACAAACCCATCAATTCGATGCCATCATCCTTAACTTTCGAGAATTTTCGGACAACCCTTCATTGAATCACCTCTGTACGTGCATCAATTGGTATTAGAGCATTGGTGTGAGGTAAATTCTTCTTTACTTCAAAGCAAAATTAGGGTTTGTTCGTCACCTTCATTTAATTTTACTCCTTCAAACCCATCGCCTTCAACCAAATCTAAGGTGTGAAAAATTTCAACTTAGGGTTTCTTCTCCTCCTTGTTTTATCTTTTATTGGTATTCGAAAAAAAAGTCCAATAACATATGAAAAAATTTGAAAAAAATCCCCAAAAAAGTCTAAAAAATCTGAAAAAGAAAAAAGAAAAAGTTTTAAAAAATCCAAAAAAGTCTGAAAATCCAAAAAAATCTGAAAAAGAGTGAAAAAATCTGAAAAATCTGAAAAAAGAAGCCTATTGATCGATTTTTTTCCAATTACATTGCTTGATCATTCGAATTGAATTCTTTCCTTGTTAATTGTCTTATGTGAATTACTTCCTCGTTAGAGCTGTAATTGGGCACCTAGTGGCATAATCGTTGGATTTATATTGCAATTTGTTTGAACGTACACTCTACTTCTTTGGGATTATTGATTGGTAGAAACTTAGTTCCAACTTGTTACTTGAATTTAAGAGAAAATTGAGTAGTAAGAGGTAAGAGTGCATGAGTGCAATTGAGGGCAAAAAGCTGTGACTTGTAAAAACACGAGGGGAGTGACTTTGACTTGAGTGAAACACGTGTGGGAGTGTTGTGAGGCTGTTTATTGCTAACATTTATTTTGCAGGAAGAAATTAGTCTACACATTGTCTCAGGAAGGAGGAGAACATGATGAGAGCCAAATTGGAGAGGTGAATGCTTTCACCTTGAGAGCTATTCAATAGCAGTTCGAGAGGCTCAATCTGACCTTTACCGAAATGAGGGAGAAAATGGAGAGGCAAGATCAGCAGATTGCGGAGCTCAGGCGTGGAGGACGTGGGGAAGCTCCAGCTAGGCATACCGCGTTTCGACAGTAAGCACATCCTTTTCATCGACTGCCACCACCATGGTATGAGGTTGAGGAAAAAGAACTCGATAAGGAGGAGGAGGAGTATGGGGAGCGCATGCCTAGGAGGGCTAGGAGAGGAGAATCGCTCAACAGGCGAGATAGAGACCTCAAATCTATCAAGATGCAAATTCCATCCTTCAAGGGTAGGAATGATGCTGAGGCTTACTTGGATTTGGAGTGAAATGTGGACTTGATTTTTGAGTGCCACAACTTCTCGGAGGAGAAAAAGGTAAAGCTTGCTACTGTTGAGTTCATTGACTGTACATTAATATGGTGGGATCAGTTGGTGAAGTCGCGAAGGAGGAATGGAGAGTACCCCATCACTACTTGGGAAGCAATGAAGGCATGCATGAGGAAGCGGTTTGTTCCTTCATATTATTACCGGGAGATGCATCAAAAGCTCCAAGGACTCAGACAAGGGTCTAAGTCAGTGGAGGACTACCACAAGGAGATGGAGATAGTTATGAACCAAGCTAATATTAAGGAGGACCCAGAGGCTACCATGGCACGTTTCTTGAGTGGGTTAAACTGGGAGATAGTCAATGTGGTAGAGTTGCAACACTATGTGGAGATTGAAGACATGGTGAACATGGCCATGAAAGTGGAGAGGCAAGTCAAGGCTAGAGTGACAGCAAGCGATGGAACGAGTTCTATCCATAATAGGAACTCGAAATGGGCCAAAAGGGAGAAGAGACCGAAGGACAAAGGTGTCAACTTTAAGGAGACTCTAAAGAGGCTGAATGTAGGGGTTGAAATAAAAGGTACACCTAACACCCAAGCATCTTTTAGTAAACATCCTAGTGTAAAATGCTTTAAATGTTTGGGTTTGGGTTATATTGCATCCCAATGCCCTAATAAGAAAGTCATGTACATGAGGGATAATGGGATAGTTGAGTCTGAGGATGATAGTGAATGTGATCCCTTACCATGTGATGAAAATGATAGTGATGATGATTACGTGGAGAGGGCTGCCATAGGAGAAAAACTTATTGTTAGGAGGGTTTTGAGTGCTCTGGTAAAGGAGAAGGCTTTAGATTAGAGAGAAAACTTATTTCATTCGAGGTGTTTAGTGGGAGGAAAATTTTGTAATCTAATCATAGATGGGGTAGTTGTGCAAATGTAGCTAGTATGACTATAGTAACTAAATTGGGGTTAACATGTAGGAAGCATCCTGAGCCATACGAGTCACAATGGTTTAATGACAGTGGTAAGGTGAAAGTGACAAAGCAAGTCATTTTCAGTGAGTAGATATGAGGATGAGGTACTTTGTGATGTGGTACCTATACAGGCAGGTTGTTGGACCCCGATCCTTTTCTTACTAGTAAGCAAGTGATTAGTCTATTTTGAGGTTTAATTTGATTATTTTGTTGCGATTAGGTATTAATTATAATGTCTTTGGGGGGTAG
>JANIIA010027910.1:0-12597 GCA_027478495.1 Erythroxylum alaternifolium | reverse complement strand
AGCTGTTATTGATGAGGAATTGGAGTATGATTCAGGCCTAATAGAGGTATAATTGATGAACTATAAAGAGGCTGTTTAACCTTGGTATAAAGTGTAAAACAATCTGGAAAAAAATGAAAGAAGAATTGCCAGAATATGTTAGCTGTAGTGTTTTCACTGAACATGCTTCGGTATTTTGATTATTTCTTGATCTATAAATTTCTAAATGAGTTGATTATTAATTCAGATTAAATTATATACATATGGCTACAACTTTCTTGAAGAATTTAAATTTTATTTGTCTCTAATAATTTAAAATTTTGGCATGAAAGTGAGTCTTGGCTTAGGCTGTAGCAGTCCTAGGGACAGAAATCATATCCTGTTGTTAACGAATAACCTATATTGATGTAGTCTAAATCAGACAAAGGTGTCTTCACAAACTTTGTATCTTATTCTCTTAGCTTTCAATTGGTATAAAGTTTTTAATTTTTAGATATTGGAATTGAGAGATATGGGTTGTACAACTGGACAGCATGATCAAGCATTTGCTAAATTTCAAATGTACTTAGTCTACAGTAGTTTGAGCATAAATCATACAATACTAAACCAAATTGAATGCTCTTAGAGTAATTAGAAACTTAAGGCACAGGGGAACAATTTTCTAGAAGAAAGTGTTACAGAAATACACCATTTTCTTGATGATAATAATCATGCAAAGTGGACCCGAAAGTGTTTTTAGACATATCTGGACTGATCAATTGAGTATTGATATATGAATGACTAATGTGACTAGAATCATGATAAGGAACCTGAAATTGTCATGAACATGCATTGTACATATTTTATATACATAGATGTGCATAACTGAATACTTATACCATTATGCAAAATTGTGATATGTGTAAATGTGTTTTGCATGATATAGAGGAGCATTTAGAGCACCATCATCTAGACATTGTCGGGACCTCAAGGTAATAGCTTTCTAGAGCGATTGGTGAGTAACCTAAGATAGTCTCACCTTGACTTGTTTTGTTTATTACTGAATTGAATTTCATATTGATGTATATGTACTGAATTGTGTACTGAATTCCAGACGTGAAATGTCCGAGGAGTTTTGATGCATGATTAAAACATTGGAAGTGCTACTTGTATGTGAATGAGATTGACTACATGGTTCTTAACTTGAATGTTCATGCTGGACCTAATCCGATGATTATTGTGAACAAGAACATGAACTCAAATGTAACTGATCAAATGTGATATTGAAGTGTTCCTTGAATGTGAATTTGATGAAATATGTGTTACTCAACATGTTTTTTTTATGTCGGACTAAGGCCTGATGATATATGTATATGGGACTAAAAATGTGACTGAATGGGAATGAGATTGAAAATGGGAATGATTGAAAATATAATTGGTGGAATATGAATGAGATTCATTTCATACATGAATGCATGATCAGATAATGATAGTTGTGACATGAGTAGCCATCGAAAATGAGCTTAAAGCTTCGAAATGTAGTATAGAGCCAAAGGCTCGATATATATATTGAGTCCTGTATCCGCAACGAGTAAGGGACAATATCAATGAGCCCAGTATCCATAATAGATACGGGATAGTTTAGGCACTCAGTCACAATAATGTAATAATTGAATGTGGGTCACATAAACATTGCATATACACTTATTAAGTGTGATTGACTAATTGAATTGTAATATGAATATGTACTTAACTAAGATTAGGATATTTGCATTCTATGATATATGGTGCTAAATGGAAAATTATGAATTATGTGCTTATATGATTTGATATGTGGTATGAACTATGTGAACCATCAAGGATGGTTACATCATTGAGTTCGCAAAACTCACCAAAATTGTAACATTGATATTTCAGGTTCGAGAGAGGACATTAGAGACAAACAGACTCTACAAGAAGACTAATTCTTGTATTTTTGTCAAGAAATAGCTCAAAGGTCGATCAGCTAAGACTAAAGGATTAGTTAGTAGTTTATGTTGAATTCCTTTTTCAAACAGTGTATTATTTATAGGGATTTGACATTGTATATATTCGGATGGTTTTGTAAAGCTACAATGTAAGTTTGGTTTTTATGAAATGAAATGAGGAATGCAGTTGGTTTTAAAATTTGGTGAATTTTCTATATAATAGTTTATGCCATGATTAATTTGAATATGTGATTGCTCTAACATGTCATTATATATTGGAATGTCCATAGGGTGTTTCGGTATGTGATTTATGGTAGTAGGGTGTTACATTTTGGTATTAAAGCATAATTGGCATCCATGGGGACATATATAAATTTTAAACTTGAAATATAGTGAGAGATGCGGATGATAATTGGAGTTATTGTTTATGATGGGTCATCCAACATGGGTGATCAAGAAGGATACTTAGCTGACTTAGGATCGACAAAAGGCAGTAGAGAGTCTTCTGTGCCTCGACCTGAGGGAATGCCTCTAAGAGTTCCTAAAAGAAGGGATAGGAGGTACAATAGGCTACGAAAGCAGGGGGCTGTAGACTTCTATGAAAGTACAGACCTTGCAGATGCAGAGGGATGGTTAGAGAGGACTGAGCGAGTATTTGATCAGATGGACTGTGAGGCTGATGAGAGATCTGATTATTCGATCTCACTACTACAAGGTCCAGCATATCAATGGTGGAAGACTGTTCTTGGTAATACCATCAGGCTTTGCAATCTGAATTGGGGAGACTTTCTAAGGGCCTTCAGGGAAAATTACATGCCCAAAATCTACCTAAACAAAAAGATGAAGGAATTTATGAATTTGAAACAAGGCAGAATGTCAGTAGCAGATTATGAGATCAGATTTAATGAACTGATGGGTTATGCGACTGCTTTGATTCCTACTGAGGAAGACAAATGCAGGAGATTTGAAGATGGGTTGAACATGGAGATTCAGACAAGGCTAGCTCTTACTAACTTGAGCAGTTTCATTGAGCTCAGAGCAGCCTTGATCCGAGTAGAGCAATTGTTGAGGGACAGTCAATCTGAGCCGAAATCAGAGTCTAGACGGAAGAGGCCCAGTGATTTTTAGGGAAATTCTAGCAAAAAGTTCAGTAAGCACCAGAATAGACCATTTCGACCACCGGCTGGATCAAGACAATCAGGGTTTAGACAAAGGGGTAGTTTTGTACAGTCTGGTAGTGGAAGAGATGCAGTGTCAGGTCAGATACCTAATTATGAGTACTGTGGGAAGAAGCACAGTGGTGAGTGATCTGATTGTCTTGAGCTTGTCTTAGATGCGATTCATTTGATCATCAAGTTAAGGATTGTCCTGCTACAATTAGAGCCTAGTCTGGTATGAGAGGGGGATCAGTGAGTGAGACTACTATTCAGTCAAGTCGAGCTAATAGGGTTGGACAGAGAGGTTAAGGCAGAGGCAGAGTGAGTTCCTGGAAGTCCTTCTATCAGGACTAAGGTTCGGAGTAATAGACCCCAGTCTCAGGCTCGAGTATATGCTATGACCAGATAGGAGCCTTAAGACTCTTCAGATGATGTTGCAAGTGCGTTGCTTATCTTTGATTATGAAGCATTTGCATTGCTAGATCTTAGATCTACGCATTCATTTATTGCACCGCATCTGGCATATAAGTTGCATTATGATAGAGAGCAATTGAAATGTGGAATAGAGGTGAGTACACCGATAGGTAGTACCACCTCGATTGGGGAAATCTGCAAGAGGTGTTTGATTAGAGTTGATCAGGTAGAATTGGAAGCAGACTTGACTATGTTACAGTTAAGGGATATAGATGTCATTCTAGGCATGGATTGGCTTGCTGCTCATAGGGCTATCATGAACTGCTACAGTAAAAAGGTGGTATTGGAATCTCTTAATCAGCTTAGAGCAGTTTTCAGAGAAATTAGTCAAGGAATGCCAGCCAGGCTGATCTCATTTATGAGTGCCTCGAGGTTAATGCAAGGTGGATTTGAGGCTTATTTGGTCCACATTATTGATACTAGGGCTGAGCACAATATACAAGACATTCCTGCTGTTAGGGAATTCCTGGATGTGTTTCCTACTGAATTGTCTGGTTTACTTCTAGATCGAGAAACAGAGTTTACAATTGACTTGGTTTCGGGTGTTGCTCCTATATCCATACCTCTATATAGGATGGCACCTATGAAACTAAAGGAGTTGAAGGCTCAACTACAGGAGTTGCTAGAAAAAGGTTTTATTAGACCCAGTGTTTCACCTTGGGGAGCTCCAGTTTTATTTGTAAAGAAGAAAGATTGAACCCTAACACTATGCATCAATTATAAGCAGCTGAATCACGTCACAGTAAAAAACAAGTACTCGTTACCTAGAATTGATGTCTTATTCAATCAATTACAAGGAGCTCAAGTGTTTACTAAGTTAGATTTGAGATCTGGGTACTATCAGTTGAAGATAGCAGAGACTGATGTATCGAAGAGTGCATTCAGGAGCAAGTATGGACATTTCGAATTTTTAGTAATGCCATTTGGGTTAATTAATGCCCCAGCTGCATTTATGGCCTTGATGAATAAGGTGTTTCAGCCCTATCTGGATAGATTTGTAATTGTGTTTATTGATGACATACTTGTGTATTCAAAGAGTATAGAAGAACATGATGAGCATCTGAGAGTGATTTTACAGATTATGAGGGAGAAACAATTGTATGCTAAATTTAGTAAGTGTGAATTTTGGCTAAATCAAGTAATATTTCTACGTCATATAGTATCTGGACAAGGCATACAAGTGGATCCAATGAAGATAGAGGCAGTGATGAATTGGGAAGCTTCAAGGAATGTATCAAAAATTTGAAGCTTCCTAGGATTAGCTGGATATTATTGGAGGTTTGTCAAGAGATTTTCTTTGATTTCGGTCCCTCTGACTAAACTTCTAAGGAAGAATGTAGCATTCAGATGGGATGATGAATGTCAAAGGAGCTTTGAGGAGATGAAACATCAGTTGATTACTGCACCGGTGTTAGCTATACCATCAGGAGCTGGTGGATATGTAGTATACAGTGATACTTCACAACTAGGATTAGGATGTGTATTGATGCATAATGGTAAGGTGATAGCCTATGCATCGAGACAACTAAGGTCTCACAAGATTAAATATCCAATATATGATTTAGAGCTAACCGCAGTTATTTTTGCTCTAAAGATATGGAGACATTATCTATATGGAGATACAATCCAGATATACACTGATCACAAGAGTTTGAGGTACTTGTTAAGTCAAAAAGAACTGAACATGAGACAAAGGAGATGGGTAGAGTTATTGAAAGATTATGACTGTATAATTGAATATCATCCGAGAAAAGCCAATGTGGTGGCTGATGCTTTGAGCAGAAAGTCAAATATCAGTATAGCTCAGATTCAGTTATTGAGGTTACCAAACTTGATTCAATTGAGAGCTTTGAATGTAGAGTTGAATCTTGAGCATAATAAGGCATTAACAACCATATAGAAACTGAGGCCAATGTTACATGATAGAATAAGAAGGGTTTAGAGCAAGGACCCTAACATGGTGAAACTGATGGAGAAAGTTAAGATGAATCTGGAGTCTGAATTTGAATTGAGGGATAAAACATTATGATTAAAATAAAGATTATGTATGCCTAATGTGAATGATCTGAGGAAGGAAATCTTAGAGGAGGCTCATATGGCTGTTTATGTTATACATCCTGATACCACCAAGATGTATAACACACTGAAACAACATTTCTAGTGGGCTGGAATGAAAAATCAAGTAACAGATTTTGTTTCTAAATGTATAACATGCCAGCAAGTTAAGGTTGAGCATCAAGCTCCAATTAAGAAGCTATATTCGTTGCCTATTCCGAAGTGAAAATAGGAACGAATCACCATGGATTTTATTATGGGTTTGCCTAAAACTCCGAGGCAAAATGATGCTATATTGGTTGCCTATTTCGGAGTGAAAATAGGAACGAATCACCATAGATTTTATTATAGGTTTGCCTAAAACTCCGAGGCAAAATGATGTAGTGGACCGATTAACTAAGTCGGCCCATTTCTTACCAGTAAGGGAGAATAACTCACTAGATTAGTTGGCTCAGAGGTATATGTATGAAGTGTTTAGATTGTATAGGATTCTAGTGTCTATTATGTTGAACAAGATCCCAAATTTACTTCCAGATTCTCGAAGAGTTTGCAGTCAGCTTTGGGTACAAAGTTTAACTTCAGTACTGCATTTCATCCTTAAACAGATAGACAGAGTGAGAGAACAATCTAGACTGTTGAGGATATGCTCAGAGCATGTGTCTTAGATAAATATATAGCATTGATTGAGTTCACATATAACAATCATTATCACAGTAGTATCGGAATGGCACCATATGAGGCATTGTGTAGTAAGAAATGTCGATCACCTCTGTATTGGGATGAAGAGGGTTTGAGAATGATTGAAGGTCCGGAACTGATATAAGAAACTATGGATAAGGTGAAACTGATCAGGAGTCAAATAAAAGCGGCTCAGGATAGATAGAAGAGCTATGTAGATCAACTCATAAGGGATATGGAATACAATGTGGGAGACAGAGAGTTTCTGAGAGTGTCGCATTGGCAAGGAGTACTGAGGTTTGGTAAAAAGAGAAAGTTGAGCCCTAGGTACATTGGTCCTTATGAAATCCTTGAGAGTATAAGACCTTTGGCATACAAGTTAGCTTTTTCTAATGAGATGTCACAGTTGCATAATGTGTTTCATGTGAGCATGTTAACAAGATACAAATCTGATCCAACACATGTGTTACCAGCTCAAGATATTGAGGTTGCTAGTAATCTAAGATATGTTAAAGAGCCAGTACTAATAATGGGTTACAAGACAAACCAATTGAGAAACAGGGTAATTCCATTGGTGAAAGTCCTTTGGAGAAATCACTCGACCGAGGAAGCAACTCGAGAAATGGAGGATCACATGAGGAAACAATATCCCTACCTATTCGAACCATCAGGTAAGAATTTCGAGGACGAAATTTCTTTTAGGAGGGGACAGTTATAACATCCTGTTACTTAGGAAAAGCTTAAAATAGTGTTTATAAGAGGTCATTAAGAAATATAATTCATACTTATGCATAATGTGGCATACACATGCACAAGAATATTGATTTTTGCACATTAATATGGTTGTACATGCATTCGTTGACATTTTTTGGTTATAAGTGATTTTTAATGTGATTAAAAATGTTAATCGTGGATTATTTGTCTTGAAAATTGAATTAGTGTGTATTAGAATTAATTTCGCGTTTTTGGTGACATTTCAGACATTTTAAAATTTTCTAAAAATTTGGAGTATTTTTGGACTAGGAAAAATGCCTAGTGGCAAGGCTAATTGAGACGTGAAAAATTAGGATGACTAAACTCAAAATTGAGTGACATTTGGCATAGTTAAATGAGTGACAATTGGATTAAGAATTAATTGACAAATGGACTAACTATGGAGTAAAAAATGGACCAATTATTATATAACATGTGGACCAATATTGGAATGACATGTGGAATGCTTTAGTAGGGGAAAAATGGCAACCTAATATGTGGACTAGTGGCAGCTAATTAATTAGGAAAATATATTACATGCCTTAAGACATATGGTGAGTTTAAAAGTTGACACCTAGCATGATGATGGAGCAAATTCTAGTGGCAATGTTTTTGTTGCTTCCCTCACCTTTCTCCACTGAAATTGATCCAAATTTTCTCTGTATTTTGTTCTTAACCCTAGCTCAAGTTCTGCATGAAAATCACACCTAAATCCTTCACCAAATTGCCAAGAAAACTAGCTGATTATGATCTTCATAAGCTGTCCAAAAATCACCTTGCTTTCACCTTAAGTTTGTGTTGATTTTGCTTGCACGGAGACTTGGTTTAATATGAAGTTTTGTGTTGGATTGGAAGCCTAATAGGTAATTAACAATCTGAGTTTTATAGCATGTCAAAATATATAAGAATGATGCTTGAATTGGAATGAAATGCATGTGATATTGGTGAAGATATGTGCTAGAAAATGATACATAAACTTGGAAGTTTTTCTGTTTTGTTTTTGGTTTATGAAAATTGTGGGATATAGATTGATTTATGGATGAATTAGTTCTGATTTGAAGTATAATGAAGGTGTATTTATGCCAAAGAAAGATGTTAATTTGATGTTCTTGAATTGGGAAAGAACTAGGACTATATGCGTAATAATGTAAAAGTTTTTGGTTTGATACTTTGTGAGCTGTTAAGTGAATAATGTTGAATTGGAATAAGAGCTGTTATTGATGAGGAATTGGAGTATGATTCAGGCCTAATAGAGGTATAATTGATGAACTATAAAGAGGCTGTTTGTCCTTGGTATAAAGTGTAAACAATCTGGAAAAAATGAAAGAAGAATTGTTGGAATATATTAGTTGTAGTGTTTTCACTGAATATGCTTTGGTTTTTTAATTATATCTTGATCTGTAGAGTTCCAAATGAGTTGATTCTTAATTTAGATTAAAGTATATACATATGGCTCAACTTTCTTGAAGAAGTTGAATTTTAGTTCTGTCTCTAAGAATTTCAAATTTTGGAATGAAAATGAGTCTTGGATTAGGCTGTAGCTCTCGCGCAGACAAAAATCATATCCTATTGTTAACAAATAAATTGTATTGATTTAGACTAAATCAAACAAAGGTGTCTTTACAAAAGTTGTATCTTATTCTCTTAGCTTTCAATTGGTATAAATTTTTTAATTTTTAGATATTGGAATTGAGAGATATGGGTTGTACAACTGGACAGCATGATCATGCACCAGCTAAATTTCAAATGTACTTAGTCTACAGTAGTTTAAGCATAACTCATACACTACTGAACCAAATTGAATGACCTTGGAGTCATTAGAAACTTAAGGCACAGGGGAACAATTGTTTAGAAGAAAGTATTATAGAAATACACCATTTTCCTTATGATAATAATCATGCAAAGTGGACCTGAAAGGGTTTTTAGACGTATCTAGAATGATCAATTGAGTATTGATATATGAATGACTAATGTGACTAGAATAATTATAAGGAACTCAGAATTGTCATGAACATGCATTGTATATATTTTATATACATAGACGTGCATAACTGAATACTTATACCATTGTGCAAAATTGTGATATGTGCAAATGTGTTTTGCATGATATAGAGGAGCATTTAGAGCACCATCGTCCAAACATTGCCAGGACTTCAAGATAATAGCTTTGTGGAGCGATTGGTGAGTAACCTAAGATGGTATCACCTTAAATTGTTTTGTTTATTACTGAATTGAAATTGATATTGATGCATGTTTACTGAATTGTGTACTGAATTTTGGACATGAAATATCTGACGAGTTTTGATGCATGATTAAAACATTGGAAGTGCTACTTGTATGTGAATAAGATTGACTACATGGTTCTCAACTTGAATGTTCATGCCTAACCTAGTCCGATGATTATTGTGAACAAGAATATTAATGCAAATGTAATTGATCAAATGTGATATTGAAGTGTTCTTTGAATGTGAATTTGGTGAAATATATGTTACTCAAAACGTTTTTTTAAATGTCAGACTAAGGCCTGATGATATATGTATATGGGACTAAAAATGTGATTGAATGGGAATGAGATTGAAAATGGGAATGATTGAAAATATAATTGATGGAATATGAATGAGATGCATTTCATACATGAATGCATGATTAGATAACAATCATTGTAACATGAGTAGACACCGAAAATGAGCTTAAAGCTCCGAAATGTTGTATAGAGCGAAAGGCTCGATATATACAATGAGCCCTATATCCGTAATAGGTAAGGGACAATATCAATGAGCCCGATATCTATAATAGATCTAGGACAATTTAGGCACTCAGTCACAACAACGTAATAATTGAAAGTGGGTCATATGAACATTGCATATACACTTATTAAGTGTAATTGACTGATTGAATTGTAATGTGAATATGCACTTAACTTTGATTAGGATATGTGCATTCTATGATATGTGGTGCAAACTGTTAAATGAAAAACTATGAATTATTTGCTTATATGATTTGATATGTGGTATGAATTAGGTGAATCATTAAGGATGGTTATATCATTGAGTTCACAAAACTCACCAAAATTGTAACGTTGATATTTCAGGTCCGAGAGAGGACGTTAGAGACAGACAGACTCTACGAGAAGACTAAGTTTGTACTTTTGTCAAGAAATGGTTCAAAAGTCGGTTAGCTGAGACTGAAGGATTAGTTAGTAGTTTATGTGTAATTCCTCTGTCAAACAGTGTGTTATATATAGGGATTTGACATTGTATATATATATTCGGATGGTTTTGTAAAGCTACAATGTAAGTTTTTTTTATGAAATGAAATGAAGAATGCAGTTGGTTTTAAATTTTGGTGACTTTTTAGTATAATAGTTGATGTCATGATTAATTTGGATATGTGTTTGCTCTAACATGCCATTATTATAGATTATATATTGGAATGTCCACAGGGTGTTTCGGTATGTAATTTATGGTAGTGGGGTGTGACACACAAGCTATAAAATTGATGTTGAACGAGAAAGGTGGAAGCAAGTCACTCATAATTGATCCGGGCTGAGCTTCAAAAGATGTAAGGTCAAGATAATGACCCTAAATTAGCACGTTTAGTAATTAGATTTAAATTGTTGTATAGTTAGGTTTGTTTTAAATTCTAAAATAAGTTTTGAATGATTTGGATTGCTATTTCTTTTGCTCTCTTGAATCATTTATAAGTTAGATAAATACTCTCAATGTTAAGTGGATTTGATCTCAACACTATCGCCATCACCACCTCTATCACCATAAACAGTTTCGTGTTCTACCTTTTCTTTTCATTTTTTTACTATTTTCTACTTATATTTTTCATATATTATGTTTTATTTCCCCTAGTGTGTCTGTGTACCTTTTTCACATTGAGGACAATGTATTATTCTAGTGTAGGGAGGGTTGTATGTTTTTACCTTAAGTGTGAATTTTGCATATTGTATGATAATTTGTTTAGGTTGCATGATGTGAATTGTGTGAATGCATCAATGGCTAAGACTTAATAGGATAGAATTAGCCTTAAACATAGTCTTTTAGGTTGCAAAGATTTATTAGCTTGTAAAATTAGTGACCTAAGTTACTTAGGGCTAAATATGTTAGTTAATTAGGATACGATGTTAGTCGATTCACCTTAGGATTTTGCCATACTCATTTATAATTTTAGGTTAATCAAATAAGTGGCATTATTAGTACATTTTCATGAGAATGATTAGCTAAAGCAATAAGGTAGGCAAAATTTGTGTTAAAAAAAGGTTGTATAATTTTAACTAAAATAACTATTCCGCTGGCCTTCAGGTTATGAATAGAACTAGTAACTAGTTAGAAATGTGATGTAACTGGGTAACCGGATCGACACGCATCATAAATGTGTGCCTTTGTGTAAAAAGGCTATAATGACCTTTTAACCAAGAAGCTTAATAACAACATGACTTAGTTGAGTAATCGGATCGACATTCATTATAAATGTTTGCCTCCCCGTAAAAAGACTATGTTCATGTCCTTCAAGAAAAAAATAAAAAAGAATGTTTTCAAATAAAAACCTACCAAACTTGTAGTAGTTTGATTTTTCATGAAAACATACTGAGGAATAGCTACACTTTTGTTTTGACTAAATAATTATCAATGTGTATGTGTGCAAGTGATAGAGGTGAATAGACTCAACATTAAAATTTTTATTACGTTATATATTTAGTCTAAGGTGCTTAGACGCAGATTTCGCTTGTTAATAAGTTAGAAAGACTTTAAAGATTTTGTTTATAGTTAAATTTGTTTCACTAAGTTGAAGCAATTGTCTCATTATTGCGTATGCATGTTTTATGTTGTCTTGATTTGTTTGATCATTTTTGTTTGTTTGAGGACAAGCAAATGTTTAAGTGTAAGGATGTGATAAGTGTAAATTGCATCGTGTTTTAGGGCATATTTTGATATGTTTTTATCCATTAATGCAATCATTTAGTATGTGTTTAGGTTAGAATTGTGTAGTTTGTTAATTATTTGTATTTTAAGTGTTTTATGGGTTAGTACAAGCTTTTAAGCTTAAATATTATATTTTTGAATTACCTTGATGTGTTTACTAGTGTTTCAGGGTCAATATCGAATAACTGAGAATTTTTGAAGGACATTTGAGCCAAAACAATGACTCACGATCATGGTAGAAGGTTTAGATGTAGGACACGATCATGGTCTGCATTGGGAAGATGTGCAGACACTCAAGAATGTCAAGTTTCAAGGGAGTTTTTGGACCTTTCGGACTTTGAAAATCCCCTAGGGTTACCCAAAATACAAGAAGATATTTAAAGAACAAGAAAAGAGGCAGAAAGGGAGCTTTACATTTAGCCACTCTTGGAAACCCTAAAGGGAGAGAAAAAGAAAAGAGAGAGAGAAGAAGAGGAGGAAGAAGGAGGAAGAAGAAGTGGATCCCAAGTCGTTGCTCCTTGGATCAGGTGGTATCCCGACGTCACTGCCTTCCCGATTTGTCCAACCTAAGTTCTATTTTCTCTTCATTTCCTTTTTCATTTAAATGTATAAAGTTGAGATGGA
>JANIIA010027899.1:0-12599 GCA_027478495.1 Erythroxylum alaternifolium | reverse complement strand
TTTTTGCCACAGGCTTTCCACTACTCTATGCACAACCAGGTGGGAGCACTGTGTTATTGAGCTTAATACCAAAGTAAGCATCACCCTCTTGTAGCTCTTGACACCAAACTCAAAAATCTGGATCCAGTTCTTACCTTTAAGCTATGCCCTCTTCTGATCTGAGTTAGCTTTTATTTGAGAATGAATGTCACGGGAATTTACTACGGGAGTTTGGCGAGTTGCAACTTAACGAGCAATGTTCCCTTTGTTCGATTGTCGTTCTCAGATAGTACCTTGATGAATTTAAGAAGGGTTTGGCGAGAAAATCAGAATAATGGTTTTTGTTTCACTTTTGTTTCTGATTCTTTAGAATGGGCCTGTCCCGTTCTACCTCGGTTTGAGGTCAACCGGTTGGACCTAGGTTGACCAGGGCTTCAAGCTCTGGCTGCCTGGCCCGGCTCAAGACCCAAGACATATAAGTAAAACGAGTCCAATACCAATCACGTGTGAATAAAACAATGTCGTTTTATATTTTAAATAAAAAATAAAAAACCAGCCAGGATGCAGTGCCTCAAGCTTGAGCCGGTCCGATCTATTGCAATAAAAGATAAGAAATTAGAAAGCTTATCAAATAATTTTTTTTATTTTTATCATTAATTTTCATTTTTAAGGGTTGATCTTTTTTATTTCATTATTTATATTTTAAATAATTACCTCTTACCTTTGTAAATTATCATTTACTTATTCCACATTTTTCATTAACTTTTTATATACTCTTAATCTAAAGAGATGTAATATCAATTTTTGTAAACTAAATAATTTTTATCAATTATAGTAAAACAATTAATTTTCATTTGAAATTCTCCGTTTTCAATCATATTTTAAGTTATTTAATTTTATTTAATTTTTATTGCATAAAGATTTATACCGATTAAAATTTTAAACTTTAATATTATCGGTTTAATTTTTTTGGATACAAGAGAAATTTGACAACAAATTATACTAAAAATGAATCTAAAATTAAGTAGACATTCCATATAAACGGAAAATTGTTCATTTTTGATGTAAAATTGTACCAAATCCGAGCCAGCCCGATGCCATTGTTAGAGATGTTGTCATTTTAGTTAATTATATTAAAAATAACATAAAAATCAATGCTTTAAAATTAAAAGCTAAATTGATAAAATAAGATGTTTAAATAAGAGATTTAAGGTTTAAAAGATTTAATGGGTATCAGACCATCATAAAACTTATTAAAGATTGAATAAAATTAAAGAATTTGAAATATGATTAAAGAAAATAGCCATTAATTTAAGGTTTAATTAAAAAAGGAGATTGTGACTTTTAACAACAAATGTTATTAAAGTAAATGAAACCTAAAAGTTAAAAATTAAATTAAAAATGAACTGGTTTAAAGTTTTTATGATTAAACAGATAGAATCGGTTTCGATTGTTTAATGAACATTTCAATTGATCTAAAATTTTAATTTTGAATTAGATTTTCTTTGGAAAATAAAAATATTCCAAGCATTAAAATTCATTATTCTTAATCTCATAACTAAAGAAAAAACTTCAAATTCCAAATTTTTACATGATCAATTAACAATTATTTATATTATCTGAGATTATTATGTATATTATGAAATACTTTTTAAATCCTAAAATTTTATTTTTAATTTTTTAATTCATTAAATATATTAAATACCAAACTTATCAAATTGTTATTAAGAATCTTAATTTCTTAGCTCGACTTAATTTATTTTAAGTTCGACTAAATTTAAAAATGCAAAAATCTAATTTTTAAATTAGTATGAATTTAATTCATACATACAAATTTTAAAAATATTTATTGGATAAATTTGGATCTTTTAAATTGAAACTTCATTTGAAAAATAAAAATAAAAATAAAAATAAAAATAAAAATAAAAATATTATTTTTATTAAACTGAATTGTAGAAAATTAAAAAAATAAAAATAATCAGTACCAACTATATATATAATAATTTCGAATACTTGCATGCTCAAACCCAGGGCATGTTTGGTTCAAGCCTAGCGTCTTACCTTTACGTAATCTTGCGTTTGGTTGGAACACATAAGCTCGTCTTTAGCTCTTCAGGGTAACTCGGAGTTCATCTGTACGACGTTCGTACCGTTTATCCTCTTCTCCCTCGCTCTCGTCTCTCTCGCAGCCTCGCTCTTCACGGTCTTCTCCAATATTTCTCTGCCCACCGCACGAATTAGGTATGTTTCTTATAAACCTAACTTCGCCGCTAATTTTTTTGTCTTGTTTTGCTATCAATGTGGTTTTTATCTTCTTTCCGTCTTCTTTTCTGTATCTGTGCGCGTCATTGGTGAAGTCATGTTGAAGATGCGTTATCTGTGTGGTATTACATGGATTGTAGGGTGTCTACGTTTTCTGGGTTATGGCACTGACTAGAGTTGTGTTCCCAGATAGATTTCCATTAGAGAAAAAACTAGAAGAAGAAACCAGTGGTAGTGAAAATTGGTTGTGAATGCTATGAATTTATCCATAGCATCTGGCACATTGGAGTGGGGCGAAACTGCAAGAGCCAAGAGGGATTGGTTTGTGGAAGATTTATTGCATCTGGTTATAAAGCCGAAGTCCCTGTGGGAACTGGGCGTCCAAGATTCAGCACGTGGGACTGTGCAACAACCCTGATGAGAAGGATCCTGATTTTCCCGAAAGACATTGGGGGGCTACCAAATCCTAGAATTGTCTGCCACTTTCGTTCGCAAATCCCAACCCAAATAAGTGAAAAAGCTCTCAACTCAACATGTCGCGTGTTCACTGTCATCCACCGTAATAAAGGAATTATATGATTTGGGCTTTTTCTATGTTAGGTTGACGTTTTGTGAAACTTGCAGCTACACTTCTTGTATTTTCTTCTTCCTTTTACTTATTATCTGGCAATTTGCCTGGCATAGCTTGCAAATTCTGGGGTTAACATTTTCTTCCGCATTCTGCCTAATGTCTTTTTCCTTCTCTGTTTCTTTTACTTTGTCAACTTCACAAGCGTCAATTTCTGGTCTGAGCGGAAGTCCTGATCTTTGTTTCCACTAGGCGGTATGGATCATTAAAAGCTTTTCTTCTTCTTCGTTTTCTTCTTCTTCGTTTTTGAATCTTCTGCTTGAGTTTCCTATTTGGTTCGTTTAAGTCTCAATCATGTTAACCTTCTTTTTGACTCACCGAAAGTATACAAACACACACACACACGTCATATGTTTGTATACTTGCTAAAGTGAGACTGTTTTTTTTTTTCCAAGTTACGGACTTCTACTTTCGGATTAGAAGCCTTCTACTTAAAATCTTCTTTCTAATCCTTTTGCTTTATGGAACTTTTTTGCTTTAAATTTGCTGCTTTGCTATTGATTGAACTCGTGTGTTGATACTTTTAAGTTTGGTTGTTGTTCAATACTTAGTAATTGTGTGGAGTGGATCCTTGCTGCTATATGCCTCATCCGTATGGTGTTTGAATCCCTATATCATTTCCAGGTTAATGACTCATTATCTGATTTATTTCCATTTATTTGTGTTGTTTTCAGTTTTTTGACAGGGTGGTAACCAATCAGTATCTTCCATTAGGTTAATGAATGGGTAAGAAGAAAGGGCATGAACAAGATCATACAATGGGTGAGCTTGACACCTTGATTAAGGTAAACCATGGCAAAGAATCATTAATTGGAAGTGTTTCTTCTAACGATGAATATAAGGAGAAGAAGAGGAAGAAGAAGAAGAAGAAGCTGATGATTGGTGATTATAGTGATAATTCTGCCTCATTTAGTGCTAGTCAGAATGAGTCCATTAACTTGGATGGTAGTTTAAATGTTGAAGGAGAGAAAAATGAATATGAGGAGAAGAAGAAGCGGAAGAAGAAGATTACGGGTGTTAGTGATACTGGTGCTCCATTTAATCCTAGTCAGAGTGAGCCTGTTGACGTGGAGGGTAGTTCAAATGTTGAAGTACAGAAAACTGAATATGATGAGAAAAAGAGGAGGAAGAAAAAGAAGATAGGTGGTCTTAGTGACATTGCTGCTGCATTTAGTGCTAGTCAGAATGAGGTTGTGAACTTAGAGGGTAAGAAAAATGAACATAAGGAGAAGAACAGGAATAAGAAGATAGCTGGTTTTAGTGGTAGTGCTGCTGCATTAACTGCTGGTCAGAATGAGAATGTGAATTTAGAGGGTAGCTTAAGTATTGAAGAAGACAGAAATGAATATAAGGAGAAGAAGAGAGAGACGAAAATAGGTGGTGTTAGTGATAGTGCTGCTTTATTGAGTGCTAGTCAAAACAATTTTGTGAACTTAGAGGGTCATCCAAGTGTTGAAAAAGAGAAAAATGAAGTGAAGAAGAGCAACTACAGAAAAAAGAAAAGGAAATTGGAACATTTAACTGGAAGTGATTCTGGTGATAGGATAACAGAAGAGAACGTGGAAGGTGGAGATAAGGTTGATAAGAAGAAAAAGGACAAGTTGATGAAAAATGGCTCAGAAAAAAAAGGTAGCCAGGGACAAAAAGCTGGTCTTGACTCTGCTGATTTATCAAAGAAACCTACATCTGAAAGAAAATCTAAACGAGTGAGTTTTTCCCAAGAAGTGGAGGTTTTCCCTTCATCGGGTGGTCCAAGTAACAGAAAGGCTGTTCAAGAAGATGGGCTAGTTAGAGGCAAGCGTTACTCACCTGAGGAGGATGAGATGATCAAAGCGGCTGTTATGAATTATATTGATACTCACCAGTTAGGTGAAGACGGTATTGAAATGGTGTTGCATAGTAAAAAGTACCCTGAAGTTAAACATTGTTGGAAGGAAATTGCAGCAGCCTTGCCCTGGAGGCCACGTTGGAGTGTATATTCCCGAACCCATGTCTTGTTTGAAAGAGGTGATAAGCGTCCCTGGACAGAAGAAGAGCTTGAAATGACACGCAAGTTTTATGAAAAGAATGGGTCTGATTGGAGAACATTAGCCGATGCACTTGGTAGACATCGTATTCATGTAAAGGATGCCTGGCGTCGGGTTAAATTGCCCAACACGAATAAAGGACTTTGGTCCCAAGTTGAGTACCAGACTTTGTTTGATTTAGTGAACTTGGATCTGCGCATGAAGGCTTTTGCAGAACGGAAATCCAAGCATGGAATGCTGAGAGATAACATATGTTGGACTGCGATCAGTGACAAGTTGGAAACAAGAGCACAAGCTCTCTGCTGCCAGAAATGGTATGATCAGTTGACATCACCAATGGTGAAAGAAGGGAAATGGCTTGATACAGATGACTACCAACTGGTGATTGAGCTCTATAACCAGGATGCTTGCTGCATGGAAGATGTTGACTGGGACAATCTTCTGGAGCATAGATCTGGAGATCTGTGCCGAAAGAGATGGAATGAAATGGTCAGGCACTTAGGCGAACACAAGAATAAGTCGTTCTCTGAGCAGGTTGATTTACTCATGGATCGATACTCTCCTGATGTGCTTGAAGCAAGAGAAATTCATAATAGCCAACCTTTAGTCCCTTGAGGCTGCATTTTATCATCTGAAGGCTCAAAGTGAAAGTATAGGAAGCGCATGGGACTGGAGATCGTCGGCAAGATGTTGGAAGATCTCCTAAAATGCATTTCTATGTTAATCATGTCAGTTCCGTTTCTTTGTTCTCGTTGATGTAAAGTTTTTCTTAAATAATTGAAGAATTACAATATTTAGACTACTAAACCCACTACTGTAATAGAGAACATGTTCTCAGACACGCCTCACCCTATTTTTACATTATTAGACCACTTTTTCATTACTTGATGATAGTGCTTTTGCTTTCTAAACTCACAAATCAATGTTCTTACCATCTGTCACTACGTCATTCTCTTGAATGAAGAAAGTGCTTTTATGAGTTCTGGTTGTCATTTGAGTCATTTCTGTGCATGGTCCTTCCAGGTACACTCATGGTGTAGCCGTATTGTTTTATGAACAAGTTAGTAAACTATCTAAATGAGAAAAAGGAGACTGAATCAGGTGAAATAAGTCATTAAGGTAATTTGCATTGTGAGGTCACAGAAAGATTCAAGGTCGCCCTATACTTACTAGAGCTGATGCTCAATTGTTATTAGATGAGCACGTAATTGTGAGGTAATAGCCTTACCGTTCACAAGTAGCTCAATGGAGTGACAAGTAAAGGCTCATCGAAACTAATTCCATATGAGGGAGCCTCATATTGAGGACCCAAATTAGGTTCAATGGAGAAATATCTTAGTCAAATTGCTTAATATGTGCAGAAAGAAGAGCCTGAAAAATCCAATGGCGCCCTTTGTATAATACCCTCCTCGACATCCATTTCACTAGGTATGGTCACTTCGTTTCTCTTTCCACTCATTCTTTGTTATTTCTTGTGTGTTGTCCTAGAGCAGAGGAACTCAACAACTGGCGGATCCTTGTATGTTCTTTAGATCTTTTGCAGAACAATCTGGACTTGCTTTTCGTGGACTTCTCTTCATATTTTTTTTTTTATAATCATTGCTTTGGTTCCCGGTTTGAAGCAAATGGTTCTCAATATGTTTTATTTACTACATAGATATTACTGTTTGTGACTTGACCAAATCTCTTAATCATATTTTCGTTCCCTTCAAGGTTTGTGTTAGTAAGTTCTTCAGTCTGCAATATTGGGACAATTCTGATTGGAACTTTCATTTATCCTTTTTCCAAAACTTCCTCTTAACTTTCAAATTGTACGGAAATGAAGTCTGTACAAGCTCCCTCCACTGTGATTACTAAGACATTGGATAGCTCTGACTCGATAAATCTTAGACCACCACCGAGTGATCGCCATAAATCAGTTGACGAGGATTATTTTCTCAAGAAGCCTATTGTTGTGAAAAAACCTCCCTGTCAATGTCACCTCATACTCAGTAGCAGATCTGCAGATAGCCACTGGCAGCTTCAGTGTTGACAATCTTCTTGGTGAGGGATCATTTGGACGGGTTTATCGTGCTCAGTTTGATGATGGGAAGGTTTGCTTCTCTAACCTGATTAATCTTGAATATTTCAGTTTAAGGGCCAGAAAAAATGGAAAACAAATAATGCTTTTGAAACACGTGATCATGTTCTTTCTGGGATCATGTTCTAGCTTCTTGATGTTATTTGATTTAGGGCAAATACGAAGAACTCTTGGTATAGGTATGAACATCTTTTTTCTATTTATGCTACTCTTGATTCCAGTTACATAATAGGCCTCATGCCTGGTGCTTTGAAGATCACTGGACATAATAAAGACCATCCAAAGCCCATAAAGGTATTATCTCCAGAACATATGGAGACATGCCGTTTTCTATAATTTCTTGCGTGTCCATATTGCTCTAGTATTTATATCTTGTATGAGGATTTGTATCTTGCTTCTCATAGTTCTATCCGGTACTAGATTTTTTAAGTGGGTGACACATAGTGCGCTTGGATGAGGGCAAAGATGTTGGTGCGACAAATACACTTTCAGCTTTGCATTGTGGCTCCAACTCTGGATTTGAGGTACAATTTTGATTTGTTAGTCAGTGATTGATGTGTTCTGTTTGTTTTTCATTTGTTGTATTTCTTTGAAGTATGCCTACATGAGTGATATTGTTTGATAAACTCATTATTTGGTTTGCTTATGACAAGGCTTATAAATGACAAATTTGACAAACAATTGGGAGATGTAAATGTGTGGCTTAGAGTTGCATGTAATTTTACAGCTGCATCATATAAATGAAGAAGAAATGATGCAATTATAATGAGTTTTAACTAGCTTGAATTCCAATTCAAGGGATAGATCCTGGGAAAGGCATTTTACAACATTTATATGGGACAATTTAGCAGCCAGTTACGTTGTAGAAGAGTTCTTTTCTGTGATTCTTTTCTGCTTTTTGAAACCATTGCTGCATATCCAGGATATTGAAGCTTCTGGAATAAAATATTAATTGAATTTAGGGTAAAATACCAATGTTATTGATAGTGGTAGGTGTTGCTTATAAGTTGGTGGATTTTTAAGGTTTGATTCTCTCCACCCATACATTACTGATGTATCAACTGAATATCAACTGCTGCGAACTTGCTTCTTTACTTCTATATTTACGATATTCATAGTTCCACTTGTTCTCTATTATGGAGATCATTGTTGTTCCATTATGTTGTCAAGTGGGGAGTTGATATTAAGGTACTGAGCTGATATGGTATGTTTGAACGTTTTGGTTGCAGCTTATCCATTCCTTGTTGGACAGAGTTATGGAAGTGATGGGAGCTCCTTTTGTACCTGTTTGTGACAGCACAGGGCACAACATAGAGCGGTCATATGTAAGAACATCTTTTATATATGTTGTTTCTTCAAGTTTCTATGAGACATTAGTTGTGTTGTACCGAGCTACCTCACAATTATTATAGGCGCCTGAGTTTCTTCTGGGTAGACAAGCCAGTATCATTTACAAAGGGTAGCACATATAACAATTTTGGTATTATGCACTCTCAGGTACTAGTTACTCCAGGCATTGCGGTTTTGCACTTTAGGCTTTTCTTTGTTGTGCTTCACATTTATTTATTTTCTGGCAATATTTTGTAGTAGAAAGCTATTACTTGACTCATGGATTTCCTATGTCCCTCTCCATTTGGTTTACTGGTTTTAGTATTATTATTGTCTCTGTGTTTTTTGGTCTTTAATGTGGTTTTCAGATGTTGAACAATTTTGACATTCCTGACACTTGCTCCTTCATGGAACTTGACAGAGAGTATTTCCTATAGAGTGCCAACAAATGTAAGTTACAATAACTCCATTTTATTACAGTGTGTACTTTTTAGCAGTTGGGTACCATTTGTTTGTTCATTTTTGGTGCTCTGTTATGGAGCAGAAAGAATTTGGTTGCACAAATTCAGGTACTATACTTTTGTGTACACGGTTGGCAGTACTAACATTTTTTTCAACACAAAAACTGGAATAAACTTTATGGGTGCAAGATTACACGGATAGTAAGATTGATGAAGGGTTTTAACTACCAATTCATCACAGATCACTGCCTTGCTCATCCCCTTACAAATATATCCTATGGAGGTTGAAAGATCCGGTTATTGACATCATTATTAATGGTATTTTTGACATCACGTGCTTGAAATTGCAGATCAATGATAAAGAAAGCGTTAGTATAAGCAATTACAGGTTCGAGGAAGCAAGGAGTACTTTGCCTGGAAACATCTTTGTTATTGTATCATCCAGAAATTTTCAGCTTGAACTCCGAATACATTGATTTACCAGACCACATCTTTAATTTATTAATCCTAAATCACAGTACCTCAGATTAATCGTCAAGATGATGTGCATTCCCATGCTACATGACATGAAAATGAATCTCACATCAGTTCATTTTAAACTATTCTGGTTTACGTGAAGAAAATTTCATTAGTGTCCTATTATTTAATAGAGCTTGATATATTTCAAGGAATTGGATAAATTTCCTATTGTTGCAACACCAACTCCAATGCCACAGCATTTCCGAAAGCCGATCGAGATTGGGTCATTCAGCTGCAGTATGTCTATAAGGAAGGGAATAGGTGTGCTAATAAGATTGACTTATGTAGGTTTGCTTACAAGTCTTGACACTCACGTACTCCAAGACATGCTAGAGCAGTATATTCAGATAGTTGCATAGGACTTAAAGGGAGTTTTGTTTCGTAGAAGCATGTAACTGTCTGTTGTCTGTTATCGTTTTACTTTCCTTTTATATACAAAAAAAAAAGAATTATCTTATGTGTTACATAAGATAATTCTTTTTTATAAATAACATGATTTATAAAACATTAAAAAAAATTTAATGCCGTCTCGTCCAACATCACTGTGCAATTATGTAAGTCGTCTGAACAGGCTAGAAAAGTGACGAATGTCGTCTCTTGCAGCCGTCTTTCATTAACCTCTTCATTAAAAGTCGGTTTTGTCTTCGTGTTCTAAAAGCATTTGACCATGTCACAGCAATAAAAGCTTTCTCAACGAGGCTGCAATTGAGAAAGCTGAGGATCATTGAATGAAGTGTGTATACCGCCTGAGCTGATGTAGAACCAGCTTCCATGTTTTCTCTGTCTTTACCTGAAAATGCTGGCATTTCAGGAGTGGAAATGTCGATGATCTCATTTTTGAGCATGGAAGATAGTTCCACCATTGTTGGTCTATCATCAGGTTTCTCCTGGACGCATAATAATGCTATTTGCATGCATCTTATGAGCTTACAGGGCGAGGATGAATCGTCCAACGATGGATCAACAAATTCGTTACCTTGGCCTTCTTTCCACAGCTTATATGCCTGCATGTTGAGCCATGAATGTCAAGTTCAGATCAGATGATACGAGATTTGCCAAGAGCTAGAGGGGGTATGTGACTTTCTGCTTCTCATGTCTGTGTATTGTTCGTGAAAATGTGCAACTTACGTATTCTAAAAGGTTCAGATCTTCATTTGGGCCATAGTAACGTGTATTACTCTTGCTGCTAATGATTTGCAGAAGCAGAACTCCAAAGCTGTAAACGTCATACTTCATTGAATATATGCCTTCTCTTACATACTCAGGAGGGACATAACCACTGCATATAGAGGATTATACCAATGTCAAATGTGTGTCAGATCGATAAAGATCTATATGGCTAACAACGACGATGACTTACTATGTTCCTATTATTCGGCTTGTGTTTGCTTCTTCGTATACATCTTTTCTGAAAAGCCTAGCCATTCCAAAATCTGATATCTTGGGGTTCATCTCCTCATCAAGTAAAATGTTGCTAGCCTTCAAGTCTCTGTGTATTATGGTGTAGTTTGAGTACTCTTGCAGATACAAGAGGCCTTGAGTGACCCCTTCAATTATATGAACTCGCATTTCCCAATTCAATGCTAACCGCTTCACAGGATCTGCAGGAAACGGTAGGAACTTGAATGAGATATGAAGTTTCTTCTTCACTATAACCCTCAGCAGCTGCAATCTCAAAGCAAGGAAGATGACAAACCAAAGAGGTAATGATCCAAGCTTCTCTTAGGCATGAACTCATAAACCAGCATCTTTTCTTCATCCTCTGCGCAGAATCCAAGAAGTCTAACTAAGTTCACATGTTGAAGCCTTGCAGTAAGTGAAACCTCATTTCTGAATTCCTCTAGTCCTTGAGTAGATGATTCTGAAAGCCTTTTCACCGCTATTTCCTGTCCCCCAGGAAGAGTACCCTAGTAATTTAGCTCCTCAGGTTTAGCATATTATCCATCATAAACATTCATCTAGTTCGGCTATGAACAGCTAGTAGACATAAGTACCTTGTAAACAGGGCCAAACCCACCTTCCCCAAGCTTGTTAGCAGTTGAAAAGTTGTTTGTAGCTGTTTTCACCATAGCAAAACTGAACACTTGCAGCCAAGGAGCATTACTCTCGAGGTTTCCGGCAGCCATTAAACTAAGTTCTTCATTAACACTTCTATCTGCTACAACCATCATTTCCATGAGATGTTTGACTTTACATTTCTACTATTTGTGACAATGTGTTGAATCCACAGAAGAAATGAGATATACCTTTTTGCTTCTGTGGTCTGTTTCGGTAGTAGAAGATGATGGAAGCAGAGAGCATAATGAAGGCAGAAATAGGAAGCAGAATTTTCAACAGTATACCCCGCTTTTTTCCTTGACTTGGTTCTCCTTGAGCTGTCAATAATGCAGTTTCAGTAAGTTAATCTCTTCATTAGTTACACTCAGAACATCAAGAATGCCTCTGCAACTGATGATCTTAAGCAGACATGAGAGGCACAGGAACCTAAATAGCTAGCATTAAGAAGATCGCAGAACTAAGAATTCGCGACAGAGAACAGAGAGCATAACCCAGTTGTTAGATCCTGTTGGTATTTCTTGACAGTGGAAGACTAACAAAAAAAATGAATAAGCTAAAAAGAACAACGGCTTTGACGTTTTCTAAAAACCCACTTCTTTATTCACTGCATTGCATAGTTTATATAGAGCTGAAAATATAAAAATATAATCAAATGATTTTCTATATCCCACTACATCTCAACTAATTATTTTAAAAACATAAATAAAATCCTAAAGATTTGGTCCATTGATCAATTATTCTGCAATAATTATCTAAGACACATTTTAAACACTAACTAATCAATTATCTAAGTCACGTTTCCAACAGATCCATGTAAGTGGAAAATGTAAGTACAGACACTTGGGTTGGATACATCTTTTCATCATTCTACTTGTCATTGAACGTTTATGAACTAAAATTATCATTTACTTACCTGCTAGACTAAGTGCCCAGTTATCATCATTGATGACCTGAAACACATTGTAACCGCCCAGCCCCTTGCCCTTTGCATATGAAATCTTGGCCATAATAGTTTCTACATCATCATAATTGATCCAGATTGAGCCAACAAAGAAATAGTTCACTACATAAGTAGAATTATACACAGGCCTAGCACCATAGCCATAGTTTTGAATGAACGACTTGATGAACCTGTAGCCCATGGAACCATCTCGAGTGACAGCAGGACCAGAGGCACGTGCACCCACAGAATTGTCACCTGGTTTCACCAGTGTCCATGCATATCCATGGTAAGGCAAGCCTAGAAGCAGCTTGTT
>JANIIA010027879.1:0-12601 GCA_027478495.1 Erythroxylum alaternifolium | reverse complement strand
ACTACTGTGATAGTGGTTGTTATATGCAAACTCAATCAAGGCTATATACTGATCCCATGCTCCTTAAAACTCCAATACATATGCCCTAAGCATATCCTCAATAGTCTTGATCGTCCTCTTACTCTGTCCATCTGTTTGAGGATGAAATACAGTACTGAAGTTCAATTTCGTACCCATAGCAGACTGCAAACTCTTCCAAAACTTCTAAGTAAATCTAGGATCCCTGTCCGATACAATGGACACTAGAATCCCATGTAGTCTAACTACCTCCTCTACATACCTCCGAGTCAACTGGTCTAGTAAACTATTCTCTCTCACCAGTAAGAAATAGGCCAGCTTAGTCAATCGGTCTACCATGACCCATATGGCGTAGTGTTTCCTTGGAGTCTTTGGCAATCCCATTATAAAATCCATAGTGATTCATTCCCATTTCCACTCTAGAATAGGTAACGAATGAAGCTTCCCAACTGGAGCCTGATGTTCAACCTTAATCTGCTGGCATGTTAAGCACTTAGCTACATAGTCAACTACTTACTTCTTTATCCCTGGCCACTAGAAATGCTGCTTTAGTGTGTTATACATCTTGGTGGTACCAGGATACATAGTATAAGCCGCTACATGTGCCTCCTCTAGAATTTCTTTCCTCAGATTATCAATGTCAGGCACACATAACCTTTGTTTTAACCACAATGTTTCATCCCTCAACTTAAACTTAGAATTTAGATTCATTTTCAACTTCTCTATAAGCTTTACCATTTCGGGATCTGTACTCTGTACTTTTCTAATTCTGTCACACAACATCGGCCTCAATCTCAGTGTAGCAATCAATACTTCATTTTGCTCTAGATTTAACTCCACATTCAAAGCTCTCAATTGAATAAAGATCGGTAATCTCAACAACTGAATCTGAGCTACACTGCTATTCTACTCAATGCATCGACCACCATATTAGCTTTTCTCGAATGATACTTAATCATACAGTCATAATCCTTTAATAACTCTATCCATCTCTTCTGTCTCATGCTCAACTCCTTATGACTCAGTAGATACCTCAAGCTCTTATGATTAGTGTATATCTGGAATGTTTCTCCATATAAATAATGTCTCCATATCTTTAGAGTAAAAACAACTGCTGCAAGCTCTAAATCATGTACCGGATAGTTTATCTCGTGAGACCTTAATTATCTCGATGCATAGGCTATCACCTTGCTATACTGCATCAACACACATCCCAATCCTTGATGCGAAGCATCATTATATACTATATAGCCATCGTTTCCTGATGGAATAGTTAACATCGATGCTGTAGTCAACCGATGTTTCAATTCTTAAAAGCTTCTTTGACAATCGTCATTCCATTTTAAAACCACATTCTTCCTGAGAAGTTTAGTCAGAGGGGCTGCGATCGTCGACAAACCTCCGGGAATATTAGGCTAATCCTAAGAGACTCTGAATTTCTTATACATTCTTTGAAGCCCCCCATTTCATTACTGTCTCTATCTTCTTTGGATCTACTTAAATACCTTGCCCATTTACTATATGACCCAGAAACACTACTTGACTCAGCCAAAACTCACATTTACTGAATTTGGCATATAACTGTTTCTTTCTCATAATCTATAAGATTGCTCTCAAGTGCTCAGTATACCCTTCTTTTCTCTTTGAGTACACTAAGATGTCATCAATAAACACAATTACAAAATGATCTAGGTAGGGCTAAAATAACTTATTCATCAATGCCATAAATGTAGCTAGGGCATTAGTCAACCCAAATGGCATTACTAAGACCTCATAATGCCTATACTTGCTCCTGAATGCACTCTTTGGTACATCAACCTCTGCTATCTTCAATTAATAATACTCAAACATTAAGTCCAACTTGGTGAACACTTGAGCTCCCTGCAACTAATCAAGCAAATCATCGATTTAAGGCAACGGGTACTTGTTCTTCACTGTTACCTGATTTAGTTACCTATAATCGATGCATAGTCTCAACGTTCCATCCTTCTTCTTCATAAATAAGACTGGAGCGAACCGTCTTTGAAACTTAAATTAAAGAATTAAAAATTGAACAAAATAATATTAAAACATTCATTAACCAATTAAATATCATTAAAATAATTTAATCACATAAAAAGGCCTTATAAAAAAGAATTACTATAAAATAAAAACTAATTTTCCTCAAATTAAGCAAGATTTATCCTTATTCAAAAGTTTAAAGATATAATAACCTAATTAATGTAAATTCTAACTTAGTGATCTTATTTTGCATATAGTCTCTAATTATAGGTACTAAGGTTTACACTTTTAAAATACCTTATTCATACTTCAAAAATAAATAATCGTCACCAAGAATTTATACTCAAATTGACATATATATGTAATTATTCACTTATTTCTAAATTATGAACTAATAATAACCTCATGTTAAACATTATTTATGAGAGATTTGAATGAAGATTCTTCTTGAATTCTCAATCCATTAGTAGCATCTCATCCTTCTCACCATTCTCACTTAGTTTGACAATTTGAGAAGTCTTAATGGTTAATTTTTAGGAGTTAAATTTTCCATATCCTACAAAATATCTTCAATACTTTCTTGGAGGCAAGAATGTTAGATTTATCAAGATAAAAGATATAAATTCTAAAAATAATGCTCAATTTAATAGCTACTATCTCTACAACTTAAATTATAGTAATTAATTTGCTTTAGGAACCTAAATAAGCTTAGTTCCGTAATTATTTGGTTCCTTCTTCTTTTAAACTTACATTTTTGAACGTTTACTTAAAATTTTTTGTTTGATAAAGCAAAATATATGAATATGAATATGTCCAAACTTACACAAAAATGACATACTATGTTATTTGAGTAATGATGATGCACAAATGAATTGCTTGGAATTCTATGTGTGTATGCATAATGAGGAAGTTTTCTTTGGATATTAAATATGTTGAATGGTGTCCTAGGTTGGTGAGAAGTCCTACCATGATTACATGTATGATGCCTATTGTGATTAAAGATGTGATGCATGTTTCTATAGAAGTATAAGTGGATTTGCATATTATCATAAAAATTATGCTTATCCTTTCCTTAAGAGTATTGAACTCTATGCCTTGGTTATGAGCCATATTGAAAGCATGATATTTTTCTCTTATATTAGGACTTAGTGAATGTCTTATGTGCATGTGTATGTTTGAATGCAAATTATCCATGCTCATTTGTCATTCTAGCAAATGATTCTTTACTATGTTAATGTCTTCCTTTAAAAAAGGTAGTTTTAGCGTTGGAAACACTTTCACATTATCCAATTCCATGCCTATCATTAGAATTCTTTTGAGCTCATAACATGTTTTCAAGTTTCTCACTTCCCTTTGTAAATTTAGATAAAGAGTCCTTAAGAGCATTGATTTCCTTTTTCAATGTTTCATTCTCACATCTTAATATATCTAAGTCATTATTGTCATCAATAATCACTTTTTTGGATACTTTAATGCTATTATAATTCACTTTTCATCTTTTTAATCTCTCTTATGAATTCATCCAACTCCTTTTGAACTTCCTTGAGTTTTGAAGACAATTTCTTCCTTTTATGGTTTCTAAAATTTCTACTAATTCATCATATGTCAAATCAACATCACTATCATTACAAGAATTACGATTGGATGTTACCTCATCATTGTCCATGACAGTAAAGCATATATGAGATATCTCTTCTTTTGAATGCTTGCTTTTAGATTCACTTGTATCATATTAAGTTGATACTTTTATTGTTTTCTTCTTGTCCTTCTTATATTTTCTCTCATATTTCTCTTTATCTTCGAGTTGAGAACATTGTGACTTTATATGACTGCACTTTCTACATTCAAAGTAAGTAATATTAGAGGATTTATGTTTTAAATCATTTTAATTTATGTTTTAAATCATTTTTTATCTTCTTTGGAGTCCTTTCTTTTAGAGAATTTCTTATTTAATCTTGAATTTTCAAGTGAGTAAGCCAATGTCTCTTCCTCTTTGCTTGAATCTTCTTTTGAGGATTTAAAACTAAATTCTTTTTCTTTGAAAGCATCATCTCTTCTTGTGTCTCTTGGATCCTCATTTCGTATGTATGGACGATCTAATAAGTTCCTTCATTGTTAGTGTTGTTAGAGCCTCGGGTTATAGTATAACTATCACTAGCTTCCCACATCTTTGGAATTGACATAAGTAAAATTTTTTTACTAATTCAACATTAGTATAGGTCTTTCCAAGAACTTTAAGAGCATTAATAATATCAATGAATATAGTATACATACTAGAGTTTCTTTCATCACGCTTCATTTGAAATAATTTATACTGATGTATTAGCATGCTTACTTTACTCTCTTTAACTTTATTTGTTCTCTTATGAGCAATTTCTATTGTATGCCAAAGTTGATAAGCCATTTCACACATAGAGACCCTATTAAATTCATTTCTTCCTAAAGTACAAAATAAGATGTGTATGACCTTACTATTCAAGGATACTAATCTCTTATATTGCTGTTCATATTCTTCCTTTAATTTAGGTACCTGTTTTGTTATCTACAACTTTTGTAGGAATAAAGGGGTCATTAGAAATTATTTCCCATAAGCCTACACTTTTGGCCATAGAAATAATCTCATCCTAGCTTTCCATTGCTTTTTCCTTCTTGGTTGAATGATGACGACGATGCTCCTAAATATGCCATTATAATCTTTGGTATAGGATTTCGTTAGAAATGCTAGCCTAATAGATCTATTGTGATATCACTTATTAGTCCTTAATGGCACCCAGGGTTGTGAATTGATTGTCTACAAAATTTAACAATTTTTAACCATTAATAATTAATATGAAAAGTAAGAGAACATTGGTTAATATAAATTAATCAGTCAATTGAACAATAATTTAAAGAGGTTGGGATGAGATAATTTATATAGGTTTGACAAACAACCCTTGTCTATTTCTACTCCTAATACTCTTCTTAGAATTTCACTATACTTCTTCTTTTGAGGAAAAAATAAACTCTATATAATCTTTCAAGGTAAAGATGAAACTTTCTTACATTCTTCTTCCAAGGTGAAGAAGAACATCAATACCACTTAGATCAACCCCTAAGTATAATTTTTAACACCCTAACAAAGTATTACAACTAAAAAGTATCTCACTTTATCACTTGATAACTCCAAAATAAAAAAACTCTTTAAAATGTGTGTATAAAACACCCAAAATTATTTGATGCTAAAACCGATGAGAGAAAAAACTATATATAGAGTTTTGGGACTCAAAATAGCCATTAGAGTGAAGAACTAGTTGTTAAACGACTATATCTGATACTAGTTGACCAATATGCATTAAAGGCTTTAGATTCACTAGCTATTGGAACACCAGTCGATCAGTATATATATTGGTCAGCCAATACATCAACCAATGTTGCTATAAACTCATAGAACAATAATTTTAACAACTTTTAACCTATATTAGTTGACCACTAACCTATATAATCAATCACCCAAAAAAATATGATTTTAATAACTTCAAACGATCAAAACCAATTTATTTAATCCAAACATAATTAAAACACTTCCAAAAAAATTCTATAAATATTAAGATCAATTAGTTTTTACATTAAAATCAAAAACTTTAATGCCTCTTGATGAATGTAAAGACTTATATAATGAAGATGAATGAATATGCATGGTGAGCCTTTTGAATCATCAAATTAACAAAGTGAGCTTACAGATAATAATACAAAATGTGGAATGACCATAATGAGCCTTAATATTCTTTAATTTGTTTTTATTTTAATCTTCACTTCATCAATTGTAAACTTCAACTTTTCTCTAACAACTTCATACATTATCTTCTTTAAAAAATCATTTGGAACCACCTTTGGTTCAAATTGCTTTACCAAATCATGTGTGCAAACTCTAAAAATTCATTTATGGATTAAAATAAGCTTTATGAGTTTGGTGTTAAGAACACAAATATTTCTTCTTAATTTTGAGTTTGAGAAATCCAAGGCTAATGCATCATTATTTATTGTGAATACTAATAATTTGGTTGTCTATTTTATTTTTTATATGAAAGATGTAATAATTACAAGAAACAATATTGAGCTTATCAACAAAGTAATCAGTGCTTTAGGCAACTACTTCTATACTAAATATGTTGGTCACTTACACTTCTTCTTGATTGTTAAGGCCATATCCAAATCTAATGGCTTATTTCTATGTCATCATAGATATATTCGAGATTTAGTAGTTTTAACTGGTATGGATGAAGCAAAAGGAATTCAAACACCATTTTCTCATAATGCCAAACTTCTTAAAGATGGCTATCTCTTGACTAATGCCACTCGTTATCTTTAAGTGTTTAATGCAATCTAGTACTTGTCTCTCATTAGTCCATATATTTCAATTACAATTAACAAATTTACTCAATTCATGCTTCAACCCACTAAGCAGCATTGGACAATTGTTAAATGGGTCGTTCACTATATCAAGTACATAATTCATTATGGTCTCTTAATAAAGCAATCTAGTTCTCCTACTCTTATTATGTATATGCAAATGTTGATGGGACAAGTGATTGAGACTATTGTCCCATTCAACTCTACCTTCATTAATTATATTTTTAACTGGCAATCCCATCTCCTGGAGTATATGAAAGTAATGATTTATGTCTTACTCCTCTAACAAGGCATAATTTTATGCTATTACAACTATCACAATTGAACTTACCTGGCTACATTTATCGATTGTGGAACTTGAAATTTCCTTAAGTAAAATTCTTGTCATATATTATGACAATGTTGGTGCCACATATCTAAGTACCAATATGCTTTTTCATTCTCATATAAAACATGTTGCACTATACATTCATTTTGTTAGATACATATGGAAAAAAATCTTGTTCAAGTCATTCATGTTTGTCCCATAGATCAACTTGTTAATGTCTTAACTAATCCACTTTCTCTCCATCAATTTAATTATCCTGTGACTATAAAATCTCTAATGGAGAATCCATATTATGAGGGTGTAATAGAAATCAACTATTAATAGCAAACAAGAATAATAAAATCGAGTCAAATAATTCAAGACTTGATTATATAAAATTTATCTACCTAATTTCATGCTCCAAACATCCAACCAATAATAATGTAAATTATGAGTTATACACCAATTATCCCATTCTTATAATGTCTTATATTACTGTATATAAAGTCTACCTATGTATAAAGTAAGTCATTAAAAAAGAAATACATAAGAATTTATTTTCTTTCTCAGATTTCGTAATTCTTTTTTAATTGTTAGCAAAGGAGATATATTTTTATGCACATTAATTTTTTCAATTCTTTATACGTACATGCACTTTATAGACATAACTATTATTGGTTTAGCCCTATTCTATGGACGTTTATTTATTTAATTCTACCAAATATAGTCTCTAGAAGTGTTAGCTATCTTTATAGATTTAAAAGGAATAAAGTTGTGGGTGATTGTGATTGGTATAAAATATTATCCTTTTAATATTTGAAGATAAGTTTGAGAGACAAAAGTTGTATGGGGCAAAATCACATGATTATAAAAGAGTTTTAGATTCCAAATAACTTTCATTAACCCCATTTTTATTAACTTTGATTTCTAGAATTTGTTTAGGAGTAGTATTGGTATATGTGTGTGTGTGTGTGTGTATACACTCAACTCTAGAAGTTAGAGAGAGAAGCATAATGAGAGAGATTTAAGAAAAGATAAAAGAGCTAGATTAGTTGTAGTTGTCTTATGAGGTGTTTTCGAGTAAGAGAGCTCGAATCCTTTATCGTTTTTATCTTGCCATTTTAATTATGTGGATTTCATTGTTGATTTGTCCCATGGTTTTTTACCTTTATACTAGAGACTTTTCCATGTTAAAATATAGTGTTCATTATATTTTAATCATCTTTTTACGTAAGTAGTTTGCTATTAGTGACTGAACTTGAAGATCTTATAAAAATTATTACTTGTAGCCCCAATAAGTGGTATCGCAACCTTAGGTATAGAGAGTGGTAATAACTCTAGGCTTAAGTTGACATTGACTAATAAGTTGATATAGAGATCTATGATGGAAGATCTCCTATATTATAAGGATCTCTATAATCTAATCAATGTGGACAAAAGTATAAAAGATGATATCCTATTTAAGCTGGAGAAGATGACAAATAAAGAGTGGGAGAAGACGAAGCGAAAGTCATTGGGAACTATTAGACAATAGATTAATATTAGTATATTCAACCATGGATCCTATGAAATAGATCCTTTTGAGTTATGGGAGAAGTTGGAGTGTCTTTACGAGAGGAAGATTATTTACAACAAGGTCTCTTTGATTAAAACAACAAGGTCTCTTTGATTAAAATGATTGTAAACGTAAAGTTGAATGCTAGAAAATTGAATTTGGAGCATCTTAGCAATTTCCAGTTCATCATCAACAAGTTGACCATTATAAAGATTGCCATCATTGATGAATTACAAGCATTGTTCCTGTTAATTTCTTTATTGAATATTTGGGAAACATTGGTTGTGGCTATTAATAAATTCTCTCTATATAGTGTATTATATTTAGATGTAATCAAAGAGAGCATGTTCAATGATGAGACTAGGTAAAAGCGGATTAATATATAGGCTTTTCTAGAAGAAAATAGAGGAAGAGAAAGAGTAGAGGCCCCAAAGCAAGTCGAATTCGAAAGCTAGCAAGGAGACTAGAAAGTGTCACTACTGCACTAAAGCTGGTCACATAAAAAAGTTCTACTACAAATGAAAAAGAGACTAGAAGAAGCAAGACAACTAGAAGGATGGAGACAAAAACAACACTACATTAATGAGATCAAGTACATATGATTAAGTATCATTGATTTGTATGACAAGTGAGTGTCTCAACATTAGTTACTCATATTCAAAGTGCTTGTTGATATGGGGACTTTTTATCATTATTTCCAAGGAGAAAGTATTTCAGCAACTATAGGAGTGATGATTTTGGAAGCTTGAAGATGGGTAATTATAGATCTGCTAGCATTGTTGGCATGAGAGATATTTGAGTTCAAATCGATATTGGGTGCATGTCGACCTCAAAAAGTGTGTGACATATTTTAGACTTATGGCTCAATTTATTGTCCGTGAATGTGCTTGACTAAGAGAGATACCAATACCATTTGAAAATGACAAGTTCAAACTGTTTAAATGAGTATTGACCGTTGCTTGTGTTGAGATATATTACACCTTGCCTAAAGGGTATGTGCTGGAGAATTACATATTGCTTAAGAAACTACTTCACTGGATTTATGGCACTAGAGATTGGGAAACGTTAGGGAGAAGGGATTAAGTTGATAGCTATAAGATCATATATCTATATAAAGATTATGATTTCTCTTAACCCATGTGATCACTACTTGGCTCAAAAGCAACATCATACTTTATTTAATAAATGTCGACTAAATGGAAGGTAAAGTTAGAGCTGGTGCACTTTGAAGTGGGTGGTCCCATCGAGGTAGAGTCATTGGGAGGTAACAAATATTTTGTTACATTTATCAATGATGCTACAAACAATACTTGGATATTTATACTTAAAATAAAAAAAACGTGTATATGACCTTTCATATATCTCATACCATAATTAAAAGGGAGACAAAAAGGAAACTGAAGTGTCTTTGAACCAATAATGGAGGAGAATACCCCTCTAATGAGGTAGAAGAGTTGTGTAAGAAATGGAATAAGACATGAAAAGACAAAACCTGGTACCCCACAGCATAGTGGTTTTACCGAGAGGATAATTAGAACCATTACGGTGAAGGTTCGATATATGCTTTAAATGTTAACTTATTAAAGTACTTTTAGGGTGAGGTGGTCAAAACTACAGTGTATGTGATCTATAAAACTCCTTTAATCCCTTTAGATCTTGACATCTCCTAAGAAACCATGGAAATGGAAGGATCTAACTTACTCGCATATAAGGGTGTTTGGATGCAAAGCCTTTAAAAACATGCCAATAGAGTAGAGATTGAAGTTGAATTTAAAGAGTACTCATTTTTTTGTTGGATATGGAAATGAGGAGTTAGGCTATAGGCTCTATAACCTGAAAAAGTGGGAAGGTTGTTAGAAGCAGGGACATAATCTTCTAAAAGTATGAGATGGGTGCAGATTACATCAAATAAGACAATAATACTTTTTAGCAATTTATCATTTGGCACTGAAGATCCTTCTACCCTTATTTCTACTTTTGAGATTAACTTATGAGTGAAGAAGCAAACATAAGCTAGCATAGGATGCCAATAATCAGGGGTAATATAATGGTGATGAATCACATAAGACATGTCTTGGGGATGATGTAAAAAAGATATATGAGCATCAAGAGCAAGGGGAGCAACTTGCTCAAGTGTTAGAAGATGTACAAATTTGAAGGTCTACTAGAGTGACGGGAACTTTAATGAATATCTCCTAGTCACTTTTGAAGGGAAGCCATAGAACTTCCAACAAGTACAATCACTCAAAGGCAAAGAATCTTGGCTTAAGGCAATGCTAGAGAAGATGAAATCTTTGAAGAAGAATGAGACTTATGAATTAGAAAAGCTTCCTAAAAGGAAGAAGGCTTTGGAGAATACATGGGTGTTTAAAATAAAGAAAAATGGTGACAAACTAGTGAAGCATAAGGCAAGACTGGTGGTGAAGGGTTACAATTAAAAGAAAGGTATCAGTTTTAATGAGATTTTCTCATAATAATCAAGATGACGTCGTTACACACGGTATTAGGACTAATTGCTAGTTTAGATCTTAAACTTAAATAGCTTGATGTAAAAATTGTTTTCTTATATGGCGATTAGGATAAAGAGATTTATAGAGAAACCAGAAGGGTTCAAAGTCAAAAGGAAAGAGGACATAACATGCAAGTTGAAGAAAAGTCTTTATAGGATCAAACGGGCACCAATGTAGTTGCATAAGAAGTTCAATTCTTTTATGACGAGTAATGGGTATAAGCAAATGTTAGATGATTCTTGTATGCATTTAAAAAAATTTCCTGGTGGTAATTTCATCATCCTTATTTTGTGTGGGATGATATATTAATAGTTGGATCAAATACTGGCATGATTTGCAAGTTGAAGGAGGTCTTGTCCAAGGTCTTTGACATGAAAGATTTAGGTCCTATAGAATAAATTTTGGGCATAGAGATCACTTGTGATAGGAAGGCTAAAAATCTATAGTTGTCATAAGAGAAATATATTGAATAAGTGCTTGAGAGGTTCAATATAAAGCATGTCAAGCCAGTAAGCACACCTTTAGTGGGTCATTTTAAGTTGAGCAAGAGGGCTTGTCCTACCACCAAAAAAGAGAAAGAGTGTATGCCCTCTATTTTGTACTCCTTAGCTGTAGATTAATTGACGTATGTCATAGAGTGCACTAGAATAGACATTGCAGACCCTGTTGGATTAGTGAGTAGATATTTATATAATTCAGGAAAGGTACACTACTAAGCAGTGAAGTGGATCTTTAAATACTTATAGGGCACTTTTAGATTATGTTTGATTTTTGAGTTAGTGAGCCAATTCTAGAAAGGAAAACAGATGCAGACATAGCTAGCGATCTTGATAACAGAAAGTCAACCTGGAGTTATGTCTTGGCAATTTAAGTTGCAGAAGTGTATATCTTTTTCTGAATGAGATGCTTTGGTTGAAGCAATTTCTTTAAGAAATGGACGTGGAACAAGAAGAATACATAGTTTTCTATGAAAATTAAAGTGCTATGAATTTGAGTGAAAATTCCATATATCATTCCCACACTAAGCACATTGATACAAGATATCATTAATTGTAGTTTATGGTTGAGGAGCAACTAATGAAGTTGAAGAAGATTCATAAAGAAAATAATGGTGCTGACATATTAACAAAGGTGATTCTCATGAGTCAGCTTAATCTTTCTAATAAGCTCACCGGGATAACTTTCAAATGATTAATAGGTAGTAAATTTTTTCTCCGAAATGGGTTAGAGGGGGAGATTATATGGGTCCAGCCCCATTCTATGAATATTTATTTGTTTAATTTTATTAAATATGGACTATGGAAGTGTTAGATGCCTTTATAGATCAAAAGGAATAAAGTTATGGTGACTATGTTCGGTATAAAATCTTGTCCTTTTGAGATTATAGATAAGTTTGAAAGACAAAAGTTATATGAGAGAGAAACATATGATAACATAAGAGTTTTGGAGTCTAAATAGCTTTCATTAACTATATTTTTATTAGAGTTTGATTTCTAGAATTTGTTTAGTGGTATTAGTATATATGTGTGTGTGTGTATCAATTTAACTTACTTCTAGAAGTTAGAGAGAGTTTTTAGAAAAAGCTCAAGTAGGCTAGATTACTTGTAGTTGTCTTATGAGGTTTTCTCGATTAAGAGAGTTTGAAACCTTTATTATTTGTATCTTGCTATTTTGATTTAGTGAATTTTGTTATTAATGTTGACAAATGCATGCCTTGGCCCCTCACAAGTCAAAAGTTGTGGCCAAGGCAGGCTTTATACAAAGTCTTCAAGCATGCTTGACATGCAGCATTTGTTGAAGACTGAATGCAGCATTTGTTGA
>JANIIA010027800.1:0-12607 GCA_027478495.1 Erythroxylum alaternifolium | reverse complement strand
TTATTCATTTTTTTACATTAAAAATGTCTGCAAAGAAAACAATTATAATGATCACAAAGAAGCCACAACCAACAATACAAGAATAAAGAATAACTAAGACTTTCATTACCAAAAACACCAAGAACAAAAATTTAAAACAAGAAAAAGAACATCACATTACATAACATGATAATTACCTCACGAGTTGAATATATGTTTTCCTCTAGTTTTCCTTTCTCTTCTTCAGCCCTCTGAAACAACCAAATGAATAAATTGTAAATTAGGTATACAACTTGATGAAATCTAAAAAGAATGATGATTAATCAAATCTTTGTATGTCCCTGATAAAGAATACTCTTTATACAATCTTCCTTAAAATGAAAAGCAGCTACAATCTTTCTTGATTCAATCAAAGACAAGAAAATAGCCCCCAAATAAACTTTAAAAGTTGAATATTTCTTACTCTCTCACTTCAATGCTCTAAGGCTCGCATAGACTTTTCAATTAATATATGAATGCTTGAGAATGCTTTAAAATTATTTCAAATGCGCTTTTTTAATAACCAAATGTTTAAAATATTGTTAGAAACAAGAACTACTCATTATAACAGTTCATAACAGTGACATTTATTGATTATACTGACACATTGATGTATCAATTAATATTAATATAAACTCACAATACATCAAATTTCTACCTTTCAGATTATATTGGTTGACCACTCAAAGATTACATATTGGTGAACTAACGTATCAATCAATAAACTCACAGTACGCCAAGATAAATTTTCAAGTCATATTGGTCAACCACATAGGTATATTGGTTGTCTAATATACCTATAAACCACACATTAGTCAACCACTGATCTGGATTGATCAACTAGTGTACCTAAAAACATGTTTCCAAATATTTTCAACTCATTCATTGTTATAGACAAGTTATATTTATAAAAAAATTATATTTATTGTTATAGATAAGTTATTCCTTGATCTTTCTTAGTATTGTCTTTATCCATAAATTGAATGGATTTGAAGTTTATTAACTTCTTTTGTAGTCTTTATAATATGTCTCTTAACTTTATTAGTGCATAGCTTGAATATCTTTCATATTACTTTGTTCTAAAGTATAAAAAAAATAAATAATAAATAATAAATAATTATTATGTTTGTTATCATCAAAACATAGATTGGAACCTCCCTTGTTTCAATAATATCGTACTTTTTGATAATAACAAAACATATTGTAATATTAAAATAATAATGAAGAACATTTAAACACACAATTTCCTTCTATATCAAAGTAATATGAACATTTAAGTTCCCCTTAACTTATGCATAATGAGTATTAAAACTTATAAGGAGATATGCACATCTAGAAAAGTATATCTACATATTGGTTTTTTTCTCAATATTAAGAATAATTACAATGTCAAGCATATCTAACAAAATATCATAGAAATTAACCACTTCTTTATATATATATCTTCTGTCACTAACTCTCTCCCCTTTTTGATGCATAAAAAAGAGATCAACTATCTTAAGGATGAAGACAAGAATGAATTAATAATGAACAATTCCTCAAACAAATGCATCATGATATTTCAAAAATATTCATCTTCAACTAAAATTGAAGTAAGCTAAGATTGAAGAGCAACTAACTGAGATGTAAAGCTATAGGGTGGTCTTGATGTTATGGCCTCATCATCTATATCTAAGTATAGCTCAAGACAGACTTATCATTACCAATATTATATATGGGACCGCATCATTAGGTTGTTGCTATTATATCTATTATGTCTAATATATCCATTAATTAATCGGTAATCAATGTCGCTAAAAGTAATAGAATAACAAATAGTTAAAAACTCATCTTTAGTAAATGGGATGTTGAAATGCTAGAAGATGAGACTACAGATAAGGGGGCATAAGGAATGGTTTGGTTCTTTTGGTGTTATTGAAATGGATCATATTATTCATAATAAAACTATAAAAATGCATATTTTGCCCAGTGTAAAAGTAGAAAACAAGTAAAGATCATCATGACATAGAAAAGTGAAATGTCCACCAGAAGAGCCAAAATCAGATTTGACAAAAAGATGGTAGAAACAAAGAATGACTTTCAGGCCATGAACATCTTTGAGCTTTGTAATGACTTATTCCTATCATTTAGATCAAAGATAGTTTTGAATCTTTTTGGCATATAATGAGAGCTAACATAATATTTTGTAAGGAAAACATTATAGGACTAATCCTTAAGATATGGTAATCCTAAGAATATTATGAATAAGGTCACTAGTCAAAGTTCATTTCCATACCTTAAATTTTGGAAAAGAATTAGGACTTATCACAAATTATACAAGTACAAAACTTTTAATCAAGTAGCCTAACATTCCTCAACTCACTCTATGAGACTTAACAGACACAGAGAGATAAGGAACAAGAAAAGGGCAATCATACCAATTCAACAGAATTCACCTCCCATCTTCAGTGGGGATGAAAGGAAAGTTAGAACTTTACTAGACTATCTAGTGAAACAAAGACAAATCAGAAGAAGATAATCAAAAACTTTCACTCATAGTCAATCAAATATTGACAAATTCCCAACTCTGATATTCAATTTCAAGGAGTATTGTCCACATAAGGCCAAATCATTTATGACGAACTACATGGTGAGCATCCATGAGCAACAGTTGAACCTGATAGCTAACAGTAATGATGGTTTCAAACTAAGATGCTAAACCTTCACGAAAAGAAGGTGCTATTGTAGATGACATAACAAAAAGACCACCAAGAATCAGCCACAACCATAAACTCAGAGCAAAATCAACAAGTATCATGGCCTCATACAAAAGGAAATGCAGATAACACGCACGAAAAGAAGCTACAAAATCCTAGCTAGAAAGAGAATATGTGTATGGGGTGGTGGGTATGTACAGCTCTTACCTAGAAACGAAGATCCTTAAACAACGACGTGAAACTTATATGAGCCAAATGCACGCCAAGTGAGAGTACCCAACATGAAAGCCACGCCAATACCGAAAAGGGAGAGAGTAGAGAGCAAAATGTGTGAACTCACACAGCAAAAGACGACGAAGTAGACTGCAGAGAGGTGCGGGAGAGCTGCGGGAGAGATGTTGACAGAGTATGTTTTAGGTTTTAAACTGACGGCATATATGACATTTCACAAACGTCTATCTCCGTCCCTCAATTTTGTGCCACAGTCACGGGAATGACAGAAAAATCCTGTCCTTGTCTCCAGATTCGGGACAAATTTGGGCGGAGACTGCAACCAAACAGGTTGGGGGACAGGATTTTTCTGTCCCTATCATCTGTCCCTACCCACGGGGACAGTAACCAAACACTGCGTCAATGACTATGTTACCTATCACACCATTGATCAAAATCGTCCTGCTCCTACATCACAGACTAAAGCAAAATTTTTTTCACATTGCCGTCATGTCATGCTTAAGGAATTAAATACTCTCCATCATAATCAACCTCGAAACCTAGTCCTTCCTCCTTCAAATGTCAATGTCATTGGTTACAAATAGTTTTTCTTATAAAACAGAAACCTAATGGCTCTGTTGATCGATACAAAGCTCGACTTGCACTAAAAGTTATCATCGGTACCCTAGTATTGATTATACCAGCACTTTCACTTTTATAGTTAAACCAACCACCCATAGGATTATTCTTACGCTTGCATTCACCAACTCTTAGTCCGTTTGTCAACTGGATGTCAACAATGCCTTCCTTTTTAAGACTCTATCCTTGACTTCAATGATCATAATCGTCCTCCGTATGCCTGTCATCTACATGAAGCTTTATATGGTCTCAAAGAAGCCCCACGCCCTACGTACTTGGTTTCATAGTTTAAATAAGAAGCTTCATGCCCTTGATTTCATCTCCTCAAAATTTGACACGTCAGTTTTCTCTCATGTCTCACTCATTAACACTACATTAATACTTGTTTTCATTAATGATATCTTGGTTATTGGTTCTTCACAAAGCTTTATCAATTGAATCATTCTTGAATTAAAAGCCACATTTTCTATTAAAGACCTTAGACCTCTCCACTACTTCCTTGATATTGAAGCCACTCCCCACCTCTCATAGTCCTTTCGTCATACAAACCAATACACCTGAGATCTTCTCACTCGCACCTATCTTGACAATTCAAAACCTATCTCTACTCTAAGGACATCACATTACATCTATCTAAAAACCATGACACTCTTTTACCATACGCTACTGAGTATTGCAACACTGTTAGAGCCTTACAATACCTTTGTCTATGGAAAACCAATGTCACTCCATGCTTTGTTATTTATGATTATTTTGTTTATATACAATAGTAAAACAGTTAATTGTATTACAAACATAGTCTCCATATTGAATTAAATTACTAGTAAAACAGTTAATTGTATTACAAACATAGTCTCCATATTGAATTAAATTACAAGTAAGCCTATGTTGTAACTAAAGAAATAACCATCAACTGCTAAAGACTACTCTATTCAACTCTGTTCAGCTTTTGCTTTATATGCTGCAACATATATCATCAATTTGCAGTAGCTGTAACATCCCCTCTCAAGTTGGAGGTTGGTGCCAATCACATAAACACAATTTGGAAAGTAGATAGTGAAACAATGGTATTTACAGAGTTAATGTAAAGGCTTGGATACATTTTTTAGATGTATTGTTTAATGGTTTTTGGATGCTAGGAGCTGGAATCTAGAATATACAATTGTCCTATCACTTTCACTACTGCAAGTAATTCATCAATCATTAGGTCTTGTATTATGCAGAAAATAGGTTGGAAGTTAAATTTCACATGAGTTGTAATGATAAGTTTATTGACAAATAAAAGATTGAGTTTGAAAAAAGGAAAGTGTAAGCAATCAGTGAAGGTTATTATTTCATTTAGCTGAATATCACCTATGTGATGAAGAAGCTTAATGGATCCATTTAGTAGATGAATAGGTGTAAAATCAATCATAATAGTTAGGTCTTTCAATAATTTTAGGTTTACACACATATGGTTTGAGGCAACTGTGTCAACTATCCAAGATCTAAACTATAACAACTCAAGTGAACTAAGAATATGGTTAAGAGCCATACTTGCAAAATCATCAAAATGTGAGAAATTCACTGCATGTTGTTCAGCTCCCACTTTTCCTTTCCCTTTGATGAACTTGTCAATCTCCTGTTGTATCATAAATGAAACATTTGATTTCTAGTCTGCATTTGAAAATATTCCATTTACTTCATCTGCTTCGTTAACTAGATTCATATACAAATTTTTGCCTTCTTTATTCTTCTTTTCCTTCAAATCCTTAAACCAGTCTAGATAGCCATGAATTTTAAAAGAAGCTTCTTTCATATGTCTATCCATGTTACAATAATCACATTATAACTTCAATTTATCGATTGAATGTTGTTGATTTTCCTGCACCTATTCCTTCTTCTTTGTTTCCTTACATTTTGATCATCATTGCATTTTCTACTGCTTCTGTGAAACTGATGCTTTATTCTTTCTGTTTGTTAACTCTTAACACCATTGAATATGTTTTATTTACATTAGGCAATGAAACCATAATCAAAATTTGATTTCTCACACTATCGTGAATCTCATTCAATCCCATCAGAAACTCAATTAACTTATTTTTAGATTCAAGTTCTACAATTTGTTTCCCTACACCACATTTACATTGAGGAAGTGATGTTAAGTATGTTAGTTATCCTGTAACTTCTTCAATTTTGTGAAATATTTAGCTAAAAATAAATTTCCCTGAGATATTGAACTTATCTCTTGTTGAATTTAGTATAGCAATGGACCATTGCATTCTCCATATCTTTCCTCTAGTTCTTCCTATAGTTCCTTTGTAGAAGTTATGTATAAGAACACTTCAACAATATCTTTCGAAATCGAATTTAGGATCTATGAAGTCACAATACAGTCCACTCTGCACCAATGCTTAAAATCTCACAATTCATCATGTGGCTTCTTATATCTTCCATTAATAAAGCCAAGCTTTTGTTTAGCTCCCAACTCTATTTTCATGGCTCTGCTCCACGACAAATAATTGTTTTCATTTAGTTGAGTAGTGAACATAATCATTCCTGGATGATTAGAACCTTGAAGGTACATTAGATTTCCATCATTATTTGCTCCTTCTCTTTCGAAATCTAAAACTTGGTTCTCTTATATCCTTAGCCATAGATGTTGAATTCAAGAAGAAAACAGTTATGGTGTAAAAGAGATTTGATAAAACTCTTTCCTTCTCTGATACTGTGTAGAAAACTAATATCACTCCACGCTTTGTTATTCATGATTATTTTGTTTATATATAGCAGTAAAACAGTTATTTGTATTACAAACTTAGTCTCTATATTGAATTAAATTACAAGTAAGCGTATGCTATAACTAAAGAAATAATCGTCAACTACTAAAGACTACTCTGTTTAGCTTCTACTTCATACACTGTAACATATCATCAATCTGCAGTAGCTGTAACAGTCTCACCTTCACTTTGACATTCAGTCTATGGTTATAAAGTTTCCTAATTCTTTTATTATCCTACTAATATGTATTAGACTATGGTTAAATGTATTCTTCGATATTTGCAATCCACCACCTCACATGGAATACACTTAACCAAAACATCCACTCTAAACTTGAATGCCTACTTTAATGCTGATAAGATAGCTGCCCTGAAGACTTTCAATCTACTTCTAATTACTAAATCTTCTTAGGGCCTAATCTCATCTCTTGGAATAAAAAAATTCACTATTATTTGATCTAGTATAAAAGAGAGTATAGAAACATGGCTCTTGCCTCAACTGAATTATGTTTGATTAAATCTCTATTTGGAGAAATTAAGGTTACAAATCTTAAATTGACATTATGGTGTAATAATCTTGGTGATACATACGTAACTGTTGACCTTGTATCTCATTGTTGCACTAAACACCTTGAAATTGACATTTACTTTGCACGAGACTTAGTTGCTAAGAAAGGACTTTCATCATATTTCAGCTATAGAACATATTAAAAATTCATGTCAGAGGCTCCCTCTGCTGCAATTTTCATTACTTACGAAACAAGCTCAGGCGCAAGCTTATTGTCGCTATGCGCCTGAGCTTGAGGGAAGCTGATAACACATCAAATATTCAAAGCAATAATTACAATATATTAAGCTAATTTTCAGCAAATAATTCACATAATCCAAGTCTTATAATTATGTAATTCATATGTAAATATTCTTTAGAATTATTTTCTTTCTATATTCATATACAGAACAATTTTATAAATACATCATGTATATTGCACAAAAATAATCAATCAATACAAAAACAACCTTCTTCTCATTAGATTTTTTCAAAATTTTCAGTTTAGTCTGGGAGCTTTTATACGTTGCTTTACTTGTTGCACTAAGAGAAATGAATATTTCCTCGTCCTATTAATATTCTTTTGTTCATGCCTTTGGATAGGTAAAAATTGTTCAGTGTAATCCCGAAAGGGTCTCAAGCAGTAGCAAGTGAATTCCCTGATGCCTATACCACTAAAGGTCTTATGTTTGAGTTCCTAGATTCCCCAGTAGTTCATGCTAAGTGGAAGGTTTGTTTTGGCATCATCATCAAGTAAATAAAACTTCCATGGATCGAGTAAATAAATTACATGCTCAAAATTTCAGTTCATGCATAGGGATTGGAGACATGTTTATGCTGTTTGCTAGCAATGAAGCTTCACGAGGGAGCTACTTATCCTTGACATTAAAGCTTCTATTCATAAGTCCATTCATTTGAGAAATGGACTATATCATATACATTTATTTTTCATAAAAGATTCATGATAACTAAAAAATCATTGTTCAAATATGGAACACGCAATGCACACTTCAGAATGAAACTGTCTGAAGATATGTAAAAGTGAAGAGGAAAGTAGAATGAAGAGTAAAGTTGGAGAGAGAAATTGATACTTTATTGATTAATGAAGAAGTGTACAGTATGGCCTTTTATACATAACCAGTAAGTAGCATCTAAGTTAACTTAACTAACTTAATTTAGCTACATTAGTCTTCACATCGCCCCTCAAGTTGGAAATAGAGTAAGACCCAACTTGAAAGAAAGCTCTAACTGTGACTCCTGACTAAGTGCTTTGGTCATAACAGCAGCCAACTGCATCGCTGATGGTATGTAAGCAGTTATAAGAAAGCCATCTTGTATTTTCTCTTAAGTAAAGTGACAATCTATATCCAAATGCTTAGTTCTCTCATGGAAACATCGATTGGTTGCTATTTGATAGGCAACTTTATTATCACAAAACATAGTAACAGGTAATTGAACAGGAATGTACAGATCCTTAAGCAGGTAAGGTAACTAGAGAAGCTCACTTGTGGTTGCAGCTATGCTCCTATATTTTGCTTCTGTTGATGATTTAGATACAGTAGGTTGCTTCTTTGTCTTCCAAGACACCAAAGCATGCCCCAAAAATATACAATAACTAGTAAGAGACCTTCAAGACATCAAGCAAGATGCCCAATCTGCATAAGAGAAAGTAGTGCGCTTAAGTTGAGACTTCACAGGATAAAATAATCCTGCAGAAATGGACCCTTTTAAGTACTTGAGCATATGAACAACAGCTTGCATATGGGGAACTTTAAGAGCAGATAGGAATTGACTTAGATATTACACTGCATATGAAATATCAGGTCGAGTCATTGTCAGATATAATAGTCTACCAATAACTTTTTTGTACTCCTCTAGGTTCTTCATAGTTACTCCTTCTGTAAAGGAGAGCTTTATATGTTGAGGAAGAGGAGTTGAGCATGGTTTGTCTTCTGTCAAACCTGCTTCTGTCAAAATATCCAAAACATATTTCCTTTGATTCAAGTATGTTCCTTGCTCAGTTCTATGCAGCTCAATGCCTAAGAAATATCTTGCAAGACCCAAATCTTTGATAGTAAACTTGGTATGCAGAGCTATTTTCAGGTTAAAAATCTCTGAATCATCATTACTAGTGATCAAAATGTCATCAACATACACCAATGCCGCAGTGAACTTACCACCTGATTGCTTAACAAACAAAGAATAATCATTGATGGACTGAGTATAGCCTAACTGAACCAAGAACCTAGTAAACTCCTTATTACATTGTCTAGAGGCCTGTTTAAGGCCAGATAATGACTTCTTCAATCGAAAAACTTGACCAGCTTAGCCTCATTATATCCATCAGGAGGAAACATATAGATTTCCTTATCAATATGACCATGCAAGAAAGCATTATTGACATCTACTTGATGAAGAGGCCAATTCCTAACAGTAGCTAATTCTATCACAACTCAAACAGTAGCAAGCTTAGCTATAGGAGAGAAAGTATGTTTATAATCCTTACCCTCTTTTTGGTTAAAAACTCTTATAACCAACCTGGCTTTGTATCTTTCTACAGTTCCATCTTGATTATACTTCACCTTATACACCCATTTGGAGGAAATAGCTTTATGTCCTGTAGGCAAAGTGGTTAATTCCCAAGTTTTATTCCTTTCCAGAGCATCAAGCTCTCTTTGCATTGCCTCCACCCATTGCTCGTCCTGACTAGCATCAACATAGTTAGCAGGTTCATGAGTAGTGAATACTTTAGCCAATGAGACCACATGATCATAGGGTAGATGGTGAAAGTCTTTATCAGTAAAGAGAGGGTGATATGTTGAGTAGATTTGAGAATTTGAAGATGTAAAACTGTTGGCATTACACTTAGGACAAAAACTTCAACCAATGTGGCTGCCTTCGATTTCTTTGAGACTTTCTCTGCATTAGTGAATGAGAATGAGAAGTACTATGTGTGGGAAGGCCTGTAGGTCAATTTTTAGGAAAATGTATAGGAGACGAAGGAGTTGAGGTGTTTAGCTCAAATGAATGAATGGAGATACTGGGAGATGAATTATTTATAGGATAAGGAGTAACACTAATAACAGGATAGGAATTAGTTTTATAATCTACAAAAGGTAAGTGTTTAGAGAAGGAGATATAACAGTAATAGGAATAGTGGGGATTGATATATGAGAAGAATGAGAAGATTTGAATGGGAATATATCTTCACAAAAAAACATCTTTGCTCAGTAAGATGCGTTTATTCTCGAGATCAAGAAGTTTATATCCCTTTTGGGCAGGAGGATACCCTATAAGCACACATTTATGAGCTTTGGGTTGAAACTTATCACCCTTTGGACCTACTTTAGCAGCATAGTAGAGGCATCCTATTGTTCTCAGATGAGTATATTCTGGTTTGGAGTGAAACAATAACTCATGAGGTATTTTCCAGGCCATTATGGGTGTAGGCATTTTATTGATGAGATAGGTGGCTGATAAAAGGCACTCTCCCAAGAGATAATCAGGTAAATTGGCATCTATTTTGAGTGATCTAGTTGTATTAAGCAAATGTCTATGTTTTCTCTCAATTATGTCGTTTTGCTAAGGGGTATAAGTCATGGACCTTTGATGGATAATCGCAGTTTCTCTCATGAAGTGACTACACTGTAAGTTAACGAACTCAAATCCATTGTTAGACCTCACATACTTGGGTGTTTTGGAGAAATGGTTTTGAATATATCTCACAAAGAAACTAAAAATGCTGCTAACCTGCTGCTTACTATTGAGCAAGTAAGTCTAAGTTGCTCTAGAGAAATCATCCACTAAAGTGAGAAAATATCTTGAACCATCAATATTGGCTATTCTATATGGTCCCCAAAGATCAATATGAATGAGTTCAAAAGGTACAGAAGAGATATGCGTGCTTCTGGAAAAAGGTCCTCCATGAGATTTAACCATTTTACAAGTATTACAAAAGAGTTTATTGACATCAAACTGTTTACATTCAGGGACATGACAAAGTTTAGAAGCTGAGGTATTCCCCAATCTTGCATGAAATGTATGTAAGTCTACATTATTCTGAGCAACAAAATAAGAATGTTTAGCAATATGGGAAAATTTGTCTATCTCAGATAGACTTTGAACAGAATGAACTAAAAAATCTGCAGAGATTTCATAAGGAATAGCCTCGAAAAAGTAAAGCCCTTTAATGCCTTTTCCAACAACAACTTTGCTAGTGGTATGGTTCTGAAAGGTACAATGAATTTCTCATTTATTATACCACAGGTGCAAATAGGAATGCCAATCAAGCTGTGTAGTTCATCCCAACACCTTTTGAGCTTGCTAAAATAAGAGGCTATAGATATGTTTCGCTGAGTAGTTTGACTCAACGTACGTTTGATTTAGTAAATTAGAGGTTCAGTACTCTAACCAAACCTTTCACTGATCTCTTTCCATAATTGCTAAACAGATTGAGCATATAAGAAGGAATCATAAATCTCAGGAATCATGGAGTTAAGATCCAATACACAACCATATAGTCACATTTGATCCATTTTTGATAATCAGGATTAGTAAAAATAACAGGTTCAACACAAGATCCATCTATAAAGACTAATTGCATTTTGGCACCTAAGGCCATCTTTATAGTACGACTCCAACTTAGATATCCCGTGCCATTGAATTGAACAGCGGTGAGAGACATACTAAGATGATCTCCACTAGACAAGAGAAGTGGATCAATTGCACCAGGAATCGTCATTGTAGTTTCGAAAGAGCCATTATTGGCGTCATTGACACTTTTCATCTGCAATGAAAGAGCCTCACTTCAACTTAGCTTAGAGCTTTGCAGATTAACTATCAGCGTCAACAACCAACCAATCGAGTAGATCGAGCTTAGCTTTCAAGGAATTGATGATGCACGATAATGATTAGCTCTGATACCATCTGAAGATACGTAAAAGTGAAGAGGAAAGTAGAATGAAGAGTAAAGTTGGAGAGAGAAATTGATACTTTATTAATTAATGAAGAAGTGTACAGTAAGGCCTTTTATACCTGATCAGTAAGTAGCATCTAACTTAACTAACTTAACTCAACTCCATTATTCTCACAACCTGTCGGGATTCTTCTTACTTAATGAATTTAATGTTTTATGGATATGTAATAGATATATCAATTTTTGGTTAGTGATATTGGATTTATGCCTATTTTGAATATGCAGATAGGCAATAGCTAATCTCCTGTGGAAGAATAAACATCTGGCATTCTCTCCTTTGAGAAGATCCGCTCTTCACATACACTACTGCCATTTTCACTTGAACGAGATTCTTTAAAATCATGATAGCCATTGATCAACGTTATGGGTTTAAGCCATGTAATCGATCTCAAAGATGTAGACTCCAATCCATAACTCACTTTGACCAGAATATTTTTAACCTCGGCCAATAATATCTTACACACTCATCGAAACAAGCATTTGAAGTTGCCAATATTCACAGAAGCTTCTCCACTCTGTGCTTTTCCTTAGCTAGTAGGTCTGGAGAAGAGTTTGATTTGAGATAGTTGGTGGCAATGGAGCCCCACGAGTGCGTGCTCTTATTGTTGAGACTTCTTTAGTTATGGCCTCTGGTGTTGATCCTATACCAGTATCAAATGGACTGGTTGGTGCTTATTTCTTACAAAGTAGGTGTAACATCCCGTTTCCAGAGAACGGGTCGGACCAGAGAAACGGGTCCAAGTGTGGTAAATGAATACATCTC
>JANIIA010027740.1:0-12612 GCA_027478495.1 Erythroxylum alaternifolium | reverse complement strand
GATGCCATGTGGAGTTCTATAGTGATTGCACGTAGCACTCCCTTATCTTAGGATATGTGTCGGAATGACCTACGGGCATCCCGATGCGTACCCTAGGGGAATGGGGTGTTACATCGTGTATCTTCTTCTTCTTCCATTGACTCTGTCGTCCTAAATGCTATAGATGTAAGCCTTTAACTTCTCTTTGTCTTTGATTCAAATATTCTACTAATTTTTTGATAATTTCATTATCCATACAAGCTATAAAACTCCAAATAGTCTCAATCCTTGCCAAATCCTTCCAACCTTTATTATATTATAGAAAAAAGCTTTAAACCTTAACCCTTTTCTAGAATTTGTTTTAATTATACAGTCTAAATCTTCTTTTTACAATATTTAAGGGAATTTCACACTTTAATCTTGAGCAAAGGTTATCTTTGACTATTGAGTCACCCCTGTTTGTTGGATCTCCTCCATACCTAAGAAAGGAAAGTAAATCAAACTTCCAACTAGAATTTCCTTTATCATAAACTTTAGAATCCTTGAAACCATGTACAAAGAATGTAGAACAATGGAACAAATGGATAAATAAACTATACCCCTCATGAACTTGCTTTATTATTCTTAATTCCTTAGGCATCCCTGGACACCTTAAAAGAATTCTATCACTATCTTACTGAAATAATACTCCCTCATTCAATACAAAGTTAAGTGCTTGAATTTAATTTTATAAGGCAATGTTGTGCCCAAAAGTTCTAAAAATTACCTAAGCTATACTATTCGCAAGTATACGAGGTAGTTGTAGTGATTACCCAGGGTCGTCTCCCACGAAGGTGAAATTGGTTAAATTAATCTTAAACAAAAAATAAAAATAGATGCAGATGCAATTCTAAACATTAAATCCCAATAGTTGAGATGCAAAGTTTGATCACGCTATAACACCCATTTAGCTGAAAAATCACAGCAATAAATAAGACAAAAAAATCATGACTCAATTATGCATAGTTTATCAAAATAGCTACATTAATTCTCAAGAAAAACGAATCAGCCCATCATATCACAAACGCAGTTCATCATCTCCATACAGTTCAATCCAGTGTTAAATATAAACAAAAAAATGTAAAGGTGATGAACATAACGAATAAACTAAAGATGGACTAACAAGCAATAGAACAATAATAAAGAAAGTAAGATAACAGACAGAAGATAAATGAGTTCAACATTATTAGCAGAAGATAAATAAAGATGAGCAAACAAAATGAAGACTCTCAGATGTAGAAGTTGGTGGTGGGTAACCTACCAAACTCAAGTTCTCTGGCATTGGCTTTCGCCTTCTACCTCTTCTCTCTTCTTGATCAAATGAATGGTTACTTAAGTTAACTGAGATTTAGTTTTTTCTCTCACTTTTTCCTCTGTCCTAAGTTTCCACCTCTCTTTTGTGTTTCTCTCTTCTTATCCAACTCTCTACTTTCTCTCCTTTCTTCTCTCATCCGAAGCTTTACTTCTTTTCTCTGCCTCTCTCTCTATTTCTCTATTTTATCCCTCAGTTTTGTCTCTCGTGTTAAATAAAGACTGAATAAAAGATGTTTTCGTCACCACCCTCTCGTTATATTTGTAGTATGCTCCTAGGTCCAGGGTTTCGTGCCCTCAACCTCTACAGCTGCCATATAATAACTAAAACATTACTAGAAAATCAAGGAAATAAAAAGGGTGTGTAAGTCACGATCATGACATATGGGCGTAACTCACACATGCACGGTCGTGCATGTAAGTCAAGGGTTGTGACTTGCATACAGTTCATGCTACACTCACAAAATTAAGATTCATGCAACATCAACACCAATTTCACTCAATCTATCTCCCATTTGGACCAAAACATAAAGATTTATAACCAAAATCAAGATATTAAAATAATTAAAAGCAACAGAAACTAGACACAACAGGCACCTTCTTACCAAGGTTCCTTATAATGTTTCTAATCTCATCCCTCTAATCTTGAACGACATTTTTATTGATGTTAAAAACTTCTAAAAAATTCCACCTCTATAAACGGATGGATAAGACTTCCACTGTGTAACAACATATTATAAGTGAGCTCCTCAAACCACCTTAACCTAAAAGCAATTTGAGAAAGTTCATTTTCCTCCTAATTCTCTTCTTGAATAATATGTTGGAACTCAACCTCATCAAATAACTCCAATAATTAAATGAAAACAATATAATAAGATGATAAAGTTAAAATTATATACCTATATTCTTATAATACTTACCACAATACCATCTGAGAATCTCCCACAATGAAGAATTTTTTAACTAGAAGATCCACCAAAAGTTTTAGCGTAACTATTGGGCCCCCATATTTAGCCTGATTAATAGTACAGGAGAAGTGTGTATTAAGAGGAAGAAGAATTTTTGTTCCATTTGATGAAGTAATAACTATCCAGACACTAGCTAACTTCTCTGTACTAAAACCGATAAATTTCAACTATGAAGGCTTCCTTTCATAATTAAGACACTAAATGCTCCACATCCTCTTGAATTTCTATAATTAGGTGGCTTGGTAGGAAGTCAGCCAATGCTTGACCCTTTACTAACTTCTAGGGATAACAAATTAGGTTAAATTTTATAAGTTTCATAAGCCACTTTCTAATATTCCCCGGAATAACTAGTTTATTTAGCATATATTTCATCAAATTGGTTGTAAAACCATATAAACCTAATTTTAAAGTAAGTAATGTCTTAATTTTGAGAAAGAAAAATATAACACCAAATATAATTTCATAATGAGGATGTACTTCCTTTCTGTTGGGGTCATAATTATACTCAAAGAATAAATACCTTGCTCATGACCTGCCTTGTTATTTTAGGCCAATAAGCAACCAATAAATTCCTCTATAGTATAAATGTATAACTTCAAAGGTATTCCCTTCCTAGATGGCATCAAAACTTGGGATATATTTAGGTATTCTTTGATCTTATCAAATACCATATAATGCCTTTCTTTATAACAGAATTCCTCGTAATTTTTTAATTTAAATTGATTCAAGAATTATTTCATTTAACTAGCCAAATTAGTAAGAAACCTTTAAAAATAATTTATTTGGCCTAAAAACCTTTAAAGTTTTGTCTTATTTTTATGTAACTTTGCTTCAAGAAGGCAAGGTCAACGTAAACAGAGGCACAATTAGGTAGCGTACATAAGATGTATGTGCATCAATAGTTGATAACCCAATGTGTGTGCATACATCATGAGTTGATAGCATTAGACGATATTTACATCTGTGATGTAACTGATATGACCGATACCTACTAACTGACCTAAGGTGGCTTGTAGGGTAAACCCAAGGTCATTCTTAGTAACGTCAAATATTGACCCACTAGGACACTTTGTCATAATTTTTCTTGGATTTATAGTGAGGGCTATGGATTGTTTAAAACCAATGGGAGTTATATGCATGTCATGCAAGTCCTTATGATCAAGCAAGTATTTATATTCTAACATTCTTCTCTCTTCACATTTAGGTTGATTGAAGATTTCTTATAGTGTGAATTTGCGCTCACTTATGGATTCTAATAAATTGACTACACCTAATTTTCTTAATTAGCTTAGAAATCTGAGAATCGTTCTCATATATGAGGAGCTGGCTATATCCTAGACATTCCATTTCTGGATCCCCCTACCGCTACTGCTTCTGATGAGGATCAGAGAGCATATCGCAAGCATCTCAAAGATAGTGACTTGGCTACCTACATTATGCTAGCCTCTATGTCACCAGAGCTGCAGAAGTAGCACGAGTCTATAGATGTTAATACCATAGTGTTTCATCTTAGAGAGTTTTTTGATGAGGAAGCTTGGTCTGAAAGGTTCGAGACCTCGAGGCTGCTCTTCTCGATTAAGATGACTTCGGGGACATCTGTAGTGTAGTATGCGCTGAAGATGAATGGTTATATTAAGAGATTGGCTACCTTAGGTTTTGTTATGGACTATAAATTAAGTGTTGACTTAATTCTGGTTAGATTGTTTGATAGTTATTCATAGTTTGTGTTAAACTATCAGATGAACTAAATCTCCATTAAAATCCCTGAGTTGATCAATCTACTCAAGGTAGGAAAGCTAGCTATCAAGAAGGATAGTAAGCCAGTGCTAGTGGTGGGCTCTTCTTCTTCTGGCTCAAGAAAAAATAACCTAAAGAAGAAAAGTTCTAAGAAACCAAAAGGAAGTGCAACTAAAAAGAAACTTAAAGAGACTGCGTCGAAAGGAACTTGCTTCCATTGTGGCAAGACTGGCCACTGTAAGTGAAACTATAAAGTCTATCTAGAGTCTTTAAAGAACAAGCAGGCATAAGATGCCTCGACTCCTTCAAGTATGTTTGCCATTGAGGTTAATACTGTTTTTGATTATAACATATAGTTATTAGATACTAGTTATGGTTCACATATATGTAATGATATATAGGGCCTTAGGGAAAGTAGATAGCTCATGAAGGGAGAACTAGACCTACACATAGGTAATGGAGCAATACTTACTGCATTAGCTGTAGACACTTATTTTTTGTCACTCCTCAGTAGGCTTGTAATTAAACTGGATTATTGTTATTTTGTACCTATTTTAACAAAGAACATATTGTCTGTTTCTTGTTTAAATAAAGTTGGTTTCCATTTGAATTTCAATAGCAATGGTTGATCTATTAGTTTGAATGGAATGCCTTATGGTACAGGTAAATTATGCAATGGAATTTACATATTAGATACGTCGCATCCAATTATGAATGACAATGACACGAAAAGATATAAACAAGATAATTTAAAATCAACTTATTTATGGCATTGTCGCCTTGGCTATATAAATGAGAGATGCATAGCTAAGCTCCACAAGATGGTAGTTTAGGGTCATTTGATTATGAATCATATGACATGTGTGAATATTGTTTATTAGGCAAGATGACTAAGTTACCCTTTAAGGGAAAGGGTAAACGAGTGACTAGAGTATTAGACCTAATACATTTCGATGAATGTGGTTCGATGTCTATCTATTCTAGAAGTGGTTTTCTTACTTCATTACCTTTATCGATGAATATTCTCGATATGGGTATCTGTATATGATGAGATACAAATCTAATGCATTTGAAAATTTCAAACAATTTAAAAATGAAGTAGAAAACCAACTTGGGAAAGATATCAAGACACTACGATCCGATCGAGGTGGGGAACACTTGGACTAAGAATTTTTATATTTTCTCATACATAATGGGATTTTATCTCGATGGAATCCACCTTACAAACCGAAAAGACAAACTAAACTATGTTAGATATGGTACAGTCGATGATGGGCTTTGTAAATTTACCAAAATACTTTTAGGGGTATGCACTCGAGACAACTATTTGTTTGCTAAATAGAGTTCCATTAAAGATAGTTGATGTTACTCCATTTGAGATGTGGACTGACAAAAAATCCTATCTTTCTCTTTTGAAAGTTTGAGGTTGTCCGGCTTATTTGAAGCAGATACAGTCAGATAAGCTTGATGCGAAGTCTGACAAGTGTTTATTCATAGGATATCCTAAACAAATAATAGGATATCAATTTTGCCTTGCTGAGGAATAAAAATTGTTTGTTTCAAAGCATGCTATCTTTTTAGAGAGAGTTTCTTTTAAAAGAAGACAGTGGGAGAAAAATTGAACTTGAAGAAGTTTAAGATGCTCGAACAGATAGGAGTCAACCGCTTGAACCTGAGGCTGTGACTCATATAGATGATGTAACAATTCAACCTTCTTCAACACAAGAAATTCATAGGCCACATAGGATACACTCTGTTCTCGAGAGATATGGATTTCTCGTGATTGGACATAATGATATATTTCTTATAAAAGATAATGAGTTTACTACCTACGAAAAGGTTCTGAAGAGTTCAGAGTCTAAGAAATGGCTTAGCGCCTTGAAAAAAGAAATGGATTCCATGTATGAAAACCAAGTATGGACTTTGGCTGAGACACTTAAAGGAACAAAACCCATAGGGTGTAAATGGGTTTTCAAAAAGAAAACCGACATAGATGGTAATGTGATTACCTATAAAGCAAGGCTTAAGGCCAAAGGTTTCCATCAAAGATAAGGAAGTGACTACGATGAGACCTTCAACCCAGTAGTAATGCTTAAATCCATTAAGGTACTCCTAGCCATTGCCACTCATTGTGATTATGAGATATGGCAAATGGATGTGAAGGCAGCTTTCCTAAATAGAAATCTAGCCGAGTATATGTATATGATACAACCAGAGGGCTTCATCTCCTATGATCGCCAAAAAGTAAGCAAGCTTTAAAAATCCATCTATGGATTGAAATAAGCATCCAGGAGTTGGAATATCCACTTTGATGAGATAATCAAAGAGTTTGGTTTCTCACAAAATCCGAATGAACCCTGTGTGTGTAGGAAGGTGAGTGGGAGCGCAATCATATTCCTTGTGCTATATGTAGATGACATATTATTACTGGAAAATGATATCTCTATGCTACAATCATTACAAGAAAAACGTCATTTTACAACCGATTCTATCGGTAAGTAAAAATAGCGACGACCATTATTGATGGAAAAAGGTGTCATAGAAACAGTCGTAGCTAATAGTTACCGATAAAAGGTCATGTACTGTTGGTAAAATTATCGACAAAAACTAATGTCCCGTTGGTAAAGTTACTGATGGGCAATTGGTTGTCAGTATATTTACCAACAGATAATTCCTTTCCATCGATAAATGTATCGACAGTTTACACATTTCTGTCTGTAAGATTGTTCAAATATTACCGATGGTTATGCCTTTTCCATTGGTGAGTTTACAAACAGAATTGATTATTCCATCCGTGATTACAGACAGCCTACGGTTGGTTATTCCGTCTGTGATTACCAACGGCTTATAGTTGGTTATTCCGTTAGTAAATCTGACCTACAATTTTGTCAGTAAGATTGTTCAAAAATTACCGACGGTGATTCTTTTTCCATCAGTGAATTTATGGACATAAGTGTTTATTCCATCTGTGATTACCGACGATCAGTCTTAGTCCATCGATAAATGTTATAATTTTACCGACAGATCCTCTGATGTCTATCGGTAAATAAATCAGACATTTTTTAATAATATAACGTCAATAAATTTTATTTGATGATGTTATAAATAATTTAAACAACTATTAATGTAATAGTATACATTTAATTTCGTAGACATAAATTTGATTGATGATATAAAGTTAAAAATATCTTAATTAATAATAAAAGCATTAAATTGTACATAATAAGTTTTTGTAATTAAAATAAAATGACCAAAAGTACACTATTAATTGGAAGATGGTGGATGCTCTGATTGTTGTGATGAGGTGCTACCCCTACCCTTCAACTCATCCACCTCATTACAGAGCTAAGTTATGTATTGCATCGACTGTTGCAACTGAGTTGCCAATGTTTGCACTATGCTCCGAAGTTTTTGGACTTCATTAGTTATGGAATGCCTACTTGATGTTGCTGTATTGGACGTGGAGGATTGTGAATAACATGAATAAGCAAATGAACCTAAGCCGAATATAATTCCTCGACGGTCCCTACCACCCGCTGTATGAAGACATGTTTGAGTCTCATCAACATCTTTAGACTACTAAGACTGTCGTTAAAGGCTTTCTTGTATTTGGTCTTATTAGAAGGCAATGTTTATATTAGTAAGTGATAATTATTAAGCATCAATATTAAACCATAAATTTCATATACATTGAGTTCTCTACAACGGCTGTTGATGAATGTCATACTGTCATGCTTCCTAATGTGAGGATACAAAAAGAGCTGACGGAGTGTAGGCCTCAAGCCTATAGACTTTTCCTATATAAGAATAAAATGCTATAAGTGAATTATAATTTTAAAAAATTTCAGCAGAGTTTCCTCTATTTTTATGATATCTAACCTTTGTTGAATAAAGAAAAAAAATCAAAAAACAAAGCCATATATGGCACCAAACATTTATAACATTATAATTCTCAACAAGAAACACATATTGATATTCCAAAATTCACGCATAAAATTCAATTTAAAAATAAAAAATTAAAGAAATGAGAATATAAATGTAAAGTGTAGATACTTACGAGTCTCTTTACATGCTCTTGGTGGGTAATAGATCCTCTCATATGTACAAAAAGACTCTCTCCCCCCGGTCCTTTACATCTGTTAGTCAAATTATGCTCTGAAATGGACATTGCCTCAGGTAATGTCTAATACTGCTGCCAATGACTCCATATTTATTCATAAATGTAAGGTGGTTGTACACCAGCCTTGTGTATCGCAGCAACAAAGTTACGATAATGTGTACGTGCTCATTTCTCCCATACTCTATAAATGATCGCATCAAATTAAGAATCTTAAAAAAAATTCTTTCTGAAACAAAAGGAGAAACATTCGATTAATACTTATGATGTAATAATATTTATCTAATTCATGTATAATGTTAATTAAAAAAGAAAATAATAATTTTTGTTGTACCTCAAACTCCTAATAGTAAAATTCCTTTGTCACCTGAGAGATATTCTTCCATACATAACCCTCAATATCAATCTTCTCCTTAAATTTTGATATCATTTTTCTTGAGCACGGTCTAGATGGAATGAACCTAATATAAAAACAATTAATTTTATACCATTTTGAAAATTGAAACCTATAACTTAATTATAAACATATAGTGTTTCGTGTATTTTCACTTACATATTATTGACAATTGTAATGTAAGTTCCTTCATTAGGTCCCTCAGCTCCAGACTGGTGGCCGCCTCCTTCATCATCATTGTTTACCACTGATATCTCTGTCAGTATAGGGGTAGTAAATGATGTTGGGTTGTGGATGGTGTAGTAGCATCTACGGAAGGTGATGTCTCATCTACAATTGTAGTAGCAAGAGGGGGAGGAGGTGATTCAGTTCCAGCTATTACACCATGAGATGCTTCACCTGTACAATAAGTACCTCCAAATTGTGGTCTAAATCTTGGTCACATTATATCATGTCTTCTCTTTAGTGGCATATTTCAACTTGAAATTAATATTTGATTGAATTTTATAGAAATATTAAAAATTGAATTCAAAAAGGACATAAGACATCTTTAAGCTCATTGCTCTCAATTGAACCAAAAGCTAGTTAAGTTCTTTATGCTCCTTCAACTAACAAGTCTCAGATTTGTATGACAAGACCAGCACCATATTTTTAGATTATGAAACTCCACACTAGTTTTTATAAAAGTTTACTAGTTTAGGAATTTCAGTTAAAATTCATTGATTAGAGATTCTACAAAGAAAGGATAGGAAAATAAAACTATGAACCCAAAAACATATATATACATATATGCTTCAAACACCTATTATGGTATGAACTTCAACTTAAATCCACTCTCAGATGTGATTTTTTCCCTTTACCTTTCTTTAATTGGTAGTAACTGCAGGTTTTTTACTAATCTAACCAAGTAAATGAATAAACAAAATCTTTGAATAGAGATGGATCAAATCAAAACATAATCAAGTTTCTGATGCTACTCATTTATAATCTTCTCTTGAAGCTTAATTTATCAAGTTAATATATTTCATTCGTATAGCATACAAAAAAGGATAGCTAACTGTGGAGCACAGTAGTGCATGTAAGCATTACTCGGACATTTTAGTTTGAATGTCGTCGAACCTTGGTTTTGCTTTAAGCTTTAATCCTTCGAGGTTATGACAAGTAATCCCAGTGCACCAATGAGAATATACTACAAAGATCATACAAAGTTGGCATTTTCTTATGTCAGATTCAAGCATGAAAAAAATGAGAACGAAATTAAAAGAGTTAAAATAGATGCCATGTTTAGTCAAGAAGGAAATAGATTAAAAAAGGGTAAATAATAAAATTTGGAGGCTGCAGAAGTGTAATATGTCATAAGAGAATTAGGGATGGTGTATATTGAAAAGGAAACAATTGATTAGTTGAATATAATATTCAATTACAAACACAAATTAATCGCTATCATTAGTTAATTGTAAATCAAAATCATCTTCTTTTTTTGAAGAATTTGAATCAAACTCAAGCTCTTATTCAAATCTCTGGCCCTCCTCATCCTCTCCAAATAAAATTTCAACATATGCATTACATGGATTGTTCAAAGGTTCATTATCCTCATATAAGACAGATGGATTTATTTCATAAGCATCTTCTTGAAATGCTTCATTTTCAATTCTCTATTCTCCTTTTCCATGTGATTCAAAAACACCTCTAGGTTTAACTTTGCGAACTTCCAACCAATCTGGCTTATCTTGTTGTAAGCTAGGAAAAGGGACATAATACACCTGGATCGTTTGCATTGTTAACACGAAAGGTTCAAATTGTCAAAATCTTCTTCTTAACTAGATTATATCGACTATGCACTTTTGTACCAACATTTGGAGTTGGATCAAACCAGTCACACTTAAATATCACACTTCGCTTTATTAGCAATGCAGGGTACTTAATTTCAAGTATCTCAATAATTTTTCCATAATAATCCATCAATTCTCCTTGTATGCAAACTCCGCTATTTATTGTTGCCATGCTATGACTATGATATTCTGTATAATATTTGCATCCATTAACGAAATACACTGGATATGACTTAACAGTGCGTAAAGGTCCCTTCACAAGATCACATATGAACTTATTCTCTATTTGATTTTCTAAGGCCTACAGAAAAGAAAATACCATATTAATCAGTATATTGTAGTTTGAAATTAAATCTTATAATTCAATCATTTTAATTCTTGAAAGTGAAAACTTATATACTGCTTGAATCATTGAGGAAAATGTCTTCTAACTTCTTTATTGATATCATCCTGTGTTTTATTAGGCATGAGCTAGCGTAACAATTCCTCATATAATCTAAAAACATTATTATGTATTTCAGTTATGAGTAACAATAAAATTCAAAACTCAAATAATCAATTTCAACTTACTGCACGGAAGGTTGAACCTCTTGATAGTTCAATAAAATATAACCATGGGCAGCCTTAATTTCTTCCTCTGTTAACATTCTTCTCATTAAAAGTCCATTTGTTTATCCAGGATATGTGAAAATGGATAAGTTATCATCAGCATCACTAGTTCCTCCCTCATCGTCATTACTAGGAACCTTTCTTTCTTTTGTGTGAACATGCGGCTCAAAATAATGTGAACAAAATGTACTAGCTTCTTCCACTAAATAAGAATTAAATATCGAACCTTCAACTCTATTCTTTATTTTCATATTGTTCTTCAAGTGATGTAAATACCTATATGAGCGAATAGGGTTATATGAATTTAGTTATGAAAACATGATATGACTTCAATTACAATCATTTTTGTTGAATTATGTACCTCTCAAATGGATACATCCAATGATATTGAACTGGATTGGCTAATTTAGCATCGTGTGCTAAATGGATAGGTAGATCCTTCATATAGTCAAAGAAGCTTGGAGGAAATATCCCTTCTAACTTGCACAAAATTACTGGAATTTTCCTTTCTAGTTTTTCCATTTCAGCCAACTTGATTTCAGATGATGTTAAGCTTTTGAAAAACAAGCTTAATTATGTTATTACTTCCCAAACCTTATTCGATAGCAACTCCTAAAATGTAATTGAAATTAGCCTTTGCATAAATACATGACAATCATGACTTTTCATCCCAAATAATTTGTACTTCCTTATATCCACATACCTTGCCAAGTTTGAAGCATAATCATCAGGAAACTTTATACTTTTCAACCATTCACAGAATATTTCCTTTTAGTTTTTATTCAAGTGTAACATGCTTTCGAATATTTACCGAGGTGAAGATCTTTATGTAACTGAAATCAGCTCATAATTTTGCATTGTCTTTTGTCTTCCCGTCAATGTTCATTATGGTATTGAACAAATTGTCTAAAATATTTTTTTATATGCATCACATCTAGATTATGACGTATCAAAATTAGTTTTCCAATATGACAAATCTCAAAAGATGCTTCGTTTTCTTGAACCAAAGTTTTTACTAATACTTGTATTAATTTCATCATCTTCAAATTCTGTAACTTTCGGCAAGCCTAATTCCTCAAAAGATGCTTCGTTTTCTCAAACCAAAGTTTTTACTAATGCTTGTATTAATTTCATCAGCTTAAAATTCTGTAACTTTCAACAAACTTAATTCCTTAATCTCCTACAATATCTCTTCACCAGCTTTGTGAGGGGGAGGAGGTGTTTTTACCATCCTATTTTAATGAACTTTTGTTTATTGGGTCTAAATGGATGATATAGAGAAAGAAATTTTATGTGGTTGTCAAACTAACATATTTTACCCCCATTTGGAAGATAAAATGCATCAAAATCATTGTCACAATAAGGACAAGCCAATTTTCCTGTTCTGCTCCATCCAGATAACATAGCATATGCCAGAAAATCACTAATGGTCTACATCAAAGCTGCTCTCAACACAAAATTTTGTTTCAAAGACACATCATATGTCTTTTTTGTTTCAAAACTATGGTATGTAGCATTGTTTACACATGTGAATCAAGAAAACAAGTTCTCACTGTGACTCCTAGGCTCATGAAATTTTTCACCGATAAGCCTCATAGGAGCTGCATCATGAGTTTCCAGCCTATA
>JANIIA010027710.1:0-12612 GCA_027478495.1 Erythroxylum alaternifolium | reverse complement strand
GTTATGTGATTGAGTGAGCCATCGAGGATGGTCACTCATTGAGTTCGTAAAACTCACCCAAAATTTGCAATATTTTTCAGGCTCAGAAGAGACACCCAGTTAAGTCAACTAGAGTCTAATCGCTACCTTTGAGTAAGAAATAGAGGACGAGATCAGTTTGTGTCTGCATTTGTACCTTCTTATTTTTGTATCAGTTTGTTTATTTCGTGATTTTTATACAATGTGTATTTGAACATTATGTTTATAATAACTTTCCAAATGGTAAATGTTTATAAATGATTTTGTGATGTAATAACAATTATGAATTTAAGTGTTTTGTATGCATATTGGGCCTTAGTGACTAATGAAATTTGGATAATTTGTGAAATGATTGTAACCCTTGTGATTAAAAAAGTTTATGAATAAAATGGGCCCAATTAATTATCGATTTCTGCATACGTTTGTGCAAAAAAAAAACAAATAAAATTGTACCGAGTTTTAAGTGTTTAACTATACTAGCATGCCACCCTCGTGGGGTATGTTCTCAAACATCACTCAGGATGTCAGGTACGTGTCTTGCGAGAGTGGGGTGCTACAATTATGGAGTAAATATATAATCAATAAAGCACTCATAAAAAATGCGCTAGAAAATAGACCAAATTTAACCTCTATGTTGTAAATGGAAAAGGAGTGGTTCTTCATTATTTGATCAAATTTGGCTTCCATCATCTTCTAACATTCAATTTGGCTGTCAAGTTCGGAGCTTAGCATATCCATTAACTTGTCTAAATTGGACTCAAAGGAACCAAGCCTGTCCTACAAGAAACTTCGTGTACCCTGTGCTTTCATTTTGCTTCTTGCATTGTTATTCCAGGAATAATTAGGGTAGTTCTACCACCAAAGGTTATTTATGTCTTCATGCATTTATTTGAATATACAAATCAATCAAAATATTGACACCCTATTCATACACCTATGGTACTTGTAAGGATGCACTTATTGTAATCGATCAATTAAAAAGGTAAACTATCACTAAGTAACCCTTTTTAGAATTTTTTTAACGATCACCTAGTATTTTGTTGTGAAGGCAAATAACTTGTCATGAATGTCCCCCATTTACTCAAATGGGATACATTTTTTATTTAACTTGATTAGAGTGTCATTTAGTCTTTTAATGTAAAGATAAAAAAATTTCGTAAGTGCCCCAGGTTACTCAACTATATCAAAACTCTCAATTAGCTACTAACTCTATTCTTAAATATATTTCGTTATAATGGGCCATTAGAATAGGAATTGTTATTTAACACACTTTTTTCAAAATTTCTTAGCCTAACTCATTTCTTCTTAGTCAATCACTAACATGAAAGGTTACTAGTGACACATACCAGTTTAATTGAATGTAATTATATATTTATCTAAACAAATGTCATAAAGTAAAACAATAGTTGTTATATCCGAATTAACATGCATATTCATCCTAATGACACTTAAAATAAAAAATTCACAAGTTAATCTACCTTTACAATTAATGATCATGTTCGAAAGTAAGCTAATTTTATCAATTCATGTCATAGACACATTCAGGCAATGCACACATCATGCAACCACATGTTCACATAATGCAAAATTCACACACAAATGATATGCAAGTGCTTATATGTCCTAATACTTGAAAAACACATTATCCTCAATAAGGAAATAAGACATAACTAAAACAACACATGAAAAATATATAACAAACATAAATAAAAATAAAAAGAATAGAAATAAGGGTAAGAATACTTATTTGGATTTTGGTGGTAATGGTGTCGGAGAAGGACCTTGGATACACTTAATGTAATGAACATCCATCAATTCAACTCTCTGCAAAATAAACATACAACATAAAAAATAACAAAACTCTAAAAAATGAAATGCAAATAAAAATAAAACCTATCCTAATTCTTACGTTGCTTCCTAAGTAGCGCATGTTTAATGTCATTAGCATGGCATACCCTTTATACTTACCATCAACTTGGGTCTATAATTAGTGACTTGCTTTTACTCATTTTTTCTTCAACCAATATTTTCTCTTCCATCTGTTCTTCTTTCTCTTCTTGAACAACTACATTAATGTCATCGACCTTTGTCTCCTCTTTACTCAGAATACACCATATGAGCATATTAATATTAAACTAGATACCCCACATATAATCTGTCTCCTAATATGGAAGATTGCAAGGGTTACCCATAAAAATTTCAAAACGTAATAAGGATATTAGTTATGCTTCGGTGTTACTTGGAAGACTCCCCGTATTAACAATGCATTGGAAAGTAGCCCAACTTGAACCTCCAAGTTATAAATGGAAAAGGAGTGCTTCTTTATTATTTTATCAAATTTGGCTTCCATCCTTTTCTGCCTTTCATTTTGGCTGTTGAGTTTGGAGCTTAGCACATCCATTAACTTGTCTAACTTGGACCTTAAGGATCTAAGCCTATTCTGCTAGAAACTTGGTGGACCTTGTGCTCTCATATTGTTTCCTACATAATTATTCGAAGAATAATTGTGTAGCTCTGCCATCAAAGATTATATGACTTTAAGTAGCTCTAATTAGTGTTATAATGCCTTCACTAGGTTGGAAGAAAGGCTGACAAATTGCTCAATTTAAAGTTTCCTTTTTTTTAGTCTTGTGTCCAGGCATTTACAATCGTAAAAGAATTTAAATTGAATAAGATGATAAATCAATCTCAACATTGGTGCCAAAAACTTATTGATAGTTTTATATAAAAAAACTTTCATACTGCAAGTATACAGATCGTAACTTATAGTATAAAGGTTATCATTCCCACGAGGATTGATTAATCACTTAACAACTTGAATGTACTTTTTCTAAGGTAATAAAAGATTGAACTAATTGAATCAAAATAAATTGAAATGAACTAATAAAACTAAACAATTAAATAAGTGAAGCTACCAATAAGAATGAAGTTACTCAATCATGAAAACTTAACGGGTTATTCTATCCTTGTTTTGTTTGTCCTTTATTTTATTAGTTCAACTATGCTTTATCCTAGATATCCTAAGTTTTTTATTACAATCTCTAGAGATCAAATCAAGTAATCCCAATTTAAATATAATAAAATTGCATCCTTTTGATTCACAAAACTACTCCTAAATATTTAATTGGATTTAAAGCAATCTAAAAGAGAATTAACTCACAATTAAGATCTCTCTTCAATATTTTATTAATTTGATATTTTTAGGTCTATTAAGTTACAAACTCTCATTTCACAACTTAACACATATACCTTTGATTCAACCTCTCAATTTCTTATCAGTTATAAACATAACAAATACAACAAACATTACTATATTAAACTCAACAAGAATAAAGTTATATGAAACTATTGAAGAATAAACCCTAATATGAATTTTGAAATCGATAATCATGCTTAACGCTTGACCTATTTTGTGAGTTAGTCAATTATGTAATAACTGGAAGTGCATAGTGTAGAAGTAGCTAATATTGGCAAGTACGGGTCGATCGTATAAAGATGATGAATACAAGTAATTACCGTTCCCCTATTATCTAGCTAACAAATTGATTTTAGATTTTTAATAAATAGAAAATAAAAGCTGAAACAATTAAAGAAATAGGAAATGATAATGAATGCAAAGACAGTGGAATTCACTTAGAAAACTATTGTTATCAGAAATTAGTATCTACGTTAGAATCCCCTCAAATCCTTAACATATTGATCTTCTATCAAACAATTGTTTTGTTGATGTATCGGACGATTATGACTCCTATTGTATGCTAACAATTGACCTTGAGTCTATTAATAACCAATCATAAGGTCTCTAGCTGAATTACTTAGGTTAAATCTTATAAGATTGAGTTATCGATTTTTGAGTCCCTCTATTAGGTTTGACCCTAATCTGAAAGATTTATGCCATCCTATCTCTAAGGTTGCATTCAACTCCTTCTAATTATGATTGATCTATTGACACTAGCATTTATCAACTCCACGTATGAAACTAGATTATGATATAATATTCTTGGGTTATTAAAACATAAATAAAATGTGTAATTGGAGCATAATATATCAGACAACCAATTACATTGATAAAAGAATCAAATCATATCAAAGTATTAATATAAGGTTCATCTAACCTAAATAATAACTGAGCATTTCACATGATCAAGTGCGAAACAAACATGTATAAATAGAAATATGAATGGAAAACATATGGTATCATAATTCTAAATCTCCCTGATTGTCTTCTGTCGAATGTTTTTATAATATAGAGACTTGATCTTATGTTCTTATGGATCTTTCAATGGTTTCTTCATGCTTTCCACTTCTTTAGACCAAAATCACAACCAGAGAATGACTTCATATTTAGAAATTGCCTCCCTAAAGTTTCTCCCTTCATTAACCACTGAAAATGTAATTTTATATTAAAAAGTAGTGTTTTGGGACTTACAAGGTTTTCTACACAGTCATGTATTTGAACTCAAAAAATCCTTTAAATCGTGATTCTATATGGCCTGGACAAGTGCATAGTCATGCATCACTTCTATGCTTCAATTCTTTGTTCTATGTCGTCTTTTTGTCCAAATTCTTCTCCTTTAAGTCCATGAAAGCAATTATAACCTATAAACATACTTGAAGCATATTAAGTACCAAATATATAATAAACGTATAAAATTTAAAGCAAAAACATCAAATATGGGTGTAGAAATATAATCATATATCTATCTATCAAACATCTCCACACTTAATATTTTGTTTTTCTTCAAGCAGACCATAATCAAAATTATAAATTTACAAATTCAATCCATCATCATTCTCAATTTGTCTATTCATACTATCATCATGTCATATTGATTTAACTTAACATACAATTAGAGTCAAGTTGTCATAAAATTAACTTCCTAAGAAATATTAATAGTACTTACATCAACAATTGCATTGAAATCAAAAGAATAAATCTTTATACCCTCACCAAGATTTCACTCAATGCACTCAAGTGTTTAGGGTTAAAACTATCAAAACTCTCAATCAATGAATAGTAGAGCTCTTACCATAGGTTTGCCATAAAATCACATCTCCACCACTTATGTACAAACTAGAAATAAAAATCAAAAGATTTTTGTGTAGGTTGTACTAGGGCTTTGGTACGATATGAATGTGATAATAAAATGGTTAAGTGAAGGAAATTTACTCAAAGAAATAGTATAAGACTTATTTACAAGTATACATAGGTCCTTTCATTATAAATCCATTGGTATACTATATTTTTATTTTTATTTTTCTTTCTTTTCCTTCTTTCTTTCTTTCTTTTCTGTCTTTTTTGCACTTTACTTTTTCTTTTATTTTCTTTTCCTTTTTTTTCACACTACTCAATCAATACCATAATTTAAGAAATATTGGATCTTTCATAAATTTCAAGTCTTAAAAGTGAATATTGTAAATAACATTCAAGTTTTAAAACAATAAACATTTCTTCAAAGAAAAATATGAATCAGGTTAATATTTAGGTAAAATCAATGAAGAAGGATAATGCTTAACTGGCTTATTCCTAAAGATCAAATTAAATGTATGGTAATTTCAAAGAAACAGGCTAAAACAAATTAGTGAATCTGAGTGCCTTTATCATTTCAATGTTTCTAATTTAAAAAATACAGTCTTAAAATGCATAATAAAAGCAAGTTCTAGAATTATCTTACTATACAAGATATCACACACATGAAAGAATAAAAACAGGTTTAAAAACTTGAAAATTTTCTCTTTATGGTCAAAAGCTCAAAAAAATTTTGGGCATATATGTGTGTAGATAATATGGAATTTTTATTCAACTTGAATATTTCAATGATTAAGAAAAATATGACTTAGAAAACTAATTTTATTCTAACTTACACACTAATTCAAATCAATATTCACAAGGACATATAGTATTCACGGGTATATTTCAACCAATTTAAGGCATCAGTTCATAAAATATTATAATCAAGATTATAATAAGCTTAAAGAAATCTTGTTAAGATTGACAAAACCTATCCCCACATTTAAAGTTGTACAATGTCCCGATTATACACAATATAAGCATTTATGAAAATATGAGAGGGTTAAGTAGGTACTTTCTCTACTGTGACGATTTCTCTAATTCTAGTCCATCTAATATGAAACTAACATCCTTGCAAAATATAAGAGAAAGGGATAAAAAGAAACAAAAGAAATAATATAGTAGAAAATAAAATCCTCTACTAAGAAAAAGGCAAACATAAGATAATAACAAAATTAAAACAAACATAAGATAATATCAAAATTGAAATAAACTTAAAACTAACTCATGATTGCCTCCCATGCAGTACTTCTTTAACCTCGTTAGCTCAACGTAACATGTATGTTTTCTTCATTCTGGCTCAATAATCAACAGCTTGTTTCCATCCTTTGCTCCAACAAGTGGTTTCATAGCCTGTAAACAAGCCACTTATTGTAATATAATAACAAGTACATAATTTATCAAATTAATAAATTCAATTTTATGTAATAATGCTTTTTTTAATGACAAATTGTAATAAAATTAGGGATAATGAAACTCCCTAAATCGTTGATTGGCTCAAGCAGCTTATGTTGGAGGAAACAGGAACCTTCCATACTTAATGTCACTACCAACACCTCGTCAGTAGTTTCCTTATTTGATTCCTTCACTAGTTCTTCCTCAATCACCTTTGTTCACTTTTCTTCTTCTTCTTCTTGGACAGAGGCTTCTGGCTCATCTTCTTCAGTCATCTTTTGCTGCTCCTTTACTTTCTCTTATTGGATGGAGGTTTCTTCTTCTTCTTCTTCAAAAACTCTTCTTGTAATGTCAGTCCAATCGTGATTGCCTTTTCTTCTCTCTAAAATTCACATCGTTCAGCTTTCATTTTAATAAGAAGTTCCATTAATTGATCTATAATACTTGCTTCCTCTTTATTTTTTTCTTCTGAGAGCTCATCTTCATTACTAAGGGTGATTGCCATTCCAAATTCTTTAGGTTCTATTTCGTTAGGACTAGGCAAACTCCCTAAACTCTTTTTGGATAATATCTCTGCTGGTTAATCGATTTGATGCACTATATTCTATATATGAACCTCTCTTTCCCAATGCCTAACATTTGAATCTTGAATTAAGTCGATCACCATATTAATAAAAATAGTAATTACCTTGCTTTCTTAAAATGTATCTTCATTTATGAAATCGATTATTCTCTTCTTCACTCTTAGATGGTTAAAAACTTAAATTATACTCATCGTATGTAGGAGAAGAAAATCTCTCATTGAATTCATATTGACTAGCTACTCTCTTAGTAAGGTAATCCACTAGTTTATTTGCAATACTTTATTGTTCTTCTGTAAGCTCTTTTTGAATTGCCCCTCCATTTATGAACCTAAGCCTAGTCTTTTCTTCATTCTCAAATAGGTTTCATCATTAATTTATCTTTTAGTGTTGGCTTGTTATATAGAGGTGCTTGGTGCTATAACTATCCAGTTGGAGCATAATCGTTCCATCCATAAGTATAAGAATTGCTCCACTCTAAATTGTAGTTATTCTCGGGTATGGCACTTTGAGGTCGATTGTATATACTCGGTTTCTCCCATATATAGGTAAGTGCTTGACATTCATGATTACACTGATAACTCCCACTAATATTGCTACATAACTTGAATATAGATCGAGCTTCTGAAAACGTGCGGGAACACCTCACTCTCCCATATCGTGATGTCATAGTTCACGAAGGCATATTATGGTACCCATAAAGGTCCTGTCTACTCCATCCTTCCATTATGATATGTGGCTATGACAATGAATCGTAATTCCTACAATAAACTAGAACTTAAGATTAAGTAAAGAAATTCAAAAGATAATTAAATTAATGTCACAAATACAATAAGATAAAATAAAATAAAATAAATTTAAAAAGCAAAATTAAAATAAATAAAATAAAAAAGATAAAAATAAAATGAAAATGACTAGAGTATCATTTTGGCTTTCCTAATATCAAATTTCCTGGCAATGACGCCAAAAACTTGATTGACGTATTTTGTAAGTTGGTCAATTATGTAATAACTACAAGTACACAGAGTAGTTGTAGCTAGTATTGGCAAGTACGAGTCAATCCCAAGAAGATGATGAATATTAGTAATTACCCTTCCCCTATTACCTAGCCTACAGATTGATTTTATATTTTTAATAAAAAGAAAATAAAAACTAAAACAATGAAAGAAATAGGAAATGATAATGAATACAAAAATAGAGAAATTCTCTTTTAAAAACTATCATTATCAAAATTAGTATCTAGGTTCGAATCCCTTAAACCCTTAACAGATTGATCTTTTATCTAACAATTATTTTGTTGATGTATTGGACCGTGGAGACTCTTATAATATGCTAATAGCTAACTATGAGCCTAGTAACAACTAATCCTAAAGTCTTTAATCGAATTACTCAAGTTAAATCTTATAGGATTGTGTTATGATTTATGAGTCCCTCTATTAGGTTTGACCTTAATCTAGAAGATTTATGTCATCTTATTTCTAAGGTTTCAATGAAATCCTTCTAATTACGGTAGATCTATTCATACTAGGATTTCTCAATCTCTATGTATAAAATCATATTAATATATGATATTCTCAGGTTATTAGAATACAAATAAAATGCGTAATCAAATTACAATATATCAAACAAACAATTGCTTTGATAGAAGAACCTAATCATATCAAAGTATTAACATAAGGTTCATCTAACCTAAATACTAATTGGATGTTTAGTTACACATGATCAAATACGAAATCAAGAATACATAAATGGAAATAAGAATTAAAAATAACATAATCATCATTCTAAATCTCCCTAATTGTCTTCTATCGATTGTTCTAGTGATGTAGAGGCTTGATCTTATGTTCTAATGGATCTTTCAATGTTTTCTTTGTGATTTCTTCTTTTGTAGACCAAGCTTGCACCTAGAGAATGACTCCATGTCTAGAAATCATCTCTTCAAAGTCTCTCCCTTCATTAGCCATGAAAATATGTTTTTATTTTAAAAAAAGGTTTTATGGGACTTACATAGTCTGGTACATGACTGTATATGTCCAAAATTGCATGAAATTGTGATTCTGCATATCCTAGACAAGTGCACGACATAGATGCACAACATTACTTCTATGCTTCAGTTCTTCGTTCTATGTCATCTTTTCATCTGAATTCTTCTATTTTAAGTTTGTGAAAGAAATTATCACATATAAACACACTTAAATTACATTAAGTACCAAATATACAATAAAAGTATAAAATATCAAACAAAATATCAAATATGGGTATAGAAATATAGTCAAATATCCATCTATCAGTCAACATACCACTAATCAAAATTAACATCCAAGCTAATGAAATATAAGAAGTGAAACATAATATTAAGACCAAATCCTTGTTGTAAAACAATCACACAATTAAAACACATAAAAAAAACCAACAAGAACATAATTCTAAGTCCTAAACACATTAGTATCATCTAAGAAACACTTTAAAAACACACTTAAAGGTCTAGAAAACATACTATAATATAAAACTATTAGCATTTTGACACTTAAATCTTTGCTTATCCCTATGCAAAACTAAAACCATAAATCAAACAAAATACAAAACACATAAACACATAATCATGTAACATTGCAATAATGGTACAATGGAATCAAATATCATGGAATTGAATTTGCTTTAAACATTAACCACTTAGATGTGTCAACATACTAAATTATTCCTTTCATGTTTAAGTGCTTTAATTTGAATACACATATCATTTGAAATATTGACACCATATTCATGTACCTGTGGCACTTATAAGCATGAACTTATTATTATTGATCTATAAAAAAAATGTAAACCATCACTATGTAACCATTAATGGAAATTCTTGCTATTTTTAAAAGATCGGTAGGTTTAATTTATTGCAAGCACCATCTTTTTAGATTTTCTTTAATGATCACTTATTTTTTTGATGTAAAGTAAATCACTTCTCATGAATGTCCCCCATTTACTTAAATAGGTTATGTTTTCTATTTAGCTTGGTTAGAGTGTCATTTTAGCCTTTTGATATGAAGAAAAACATTTTATCATGAATGCCTCCAATTACTTAGCTATATCACAACTCTCGACTGGCTACCAGTTGTATTCTTAACCCAATCTTCTTAAAAATTACTAGCGGAATAGAAATTTTTATTTAGTTGTTGTAAGTGCGACGCTACGTTAATTTAAAAGTTTTTATTTAGTTGTTATAAGTGCGACGCTACGTTAATTTAAAAGTTAACACATCGTAACACCATGCAAAATAAACTAGACCTACAACTATAGTTGTGGTGACTCTAAGTTGATCCCAAAAAGAGTGTTTGGTTAGCTTTTATTATCAAAATAATCAATGTTTAGGTTTGGGGGATCAGTTTTGTTTAGTTTGAAATAAGAAAATAAAAATGAAACTAAGCTAATGAAAACAAATTAAAGAAAACATTTGAAAATGATGAGAGTGATAAATTCATTGGGAGTCTGGTTCTTTGGTTTAATCTTGGCCGACAACTAGTTGAGCATACTTCATTGATTTATTGTTATCAAACCTCTCCTAGCAACTATTGGTCGTAGATTAATAGCAAGCTTTGTTAATCCCGATTTTCCCTTAGGCTGTGTTTAATTAAGAGATGATTATTAATTAAACCTAGCCACTGAATAACCTAGGATACAATCTATAGATTTAATTGGATAGACATATTATGAATTAGGAAAACAAACCAATCTAAGCAACAACCATATATGCTCAGGTCATTTAACTTGGATTATGTTATCCCTAATGATTATGAACCATTAGTCTCTACAAATCAATCTCAATTACAACAATTTCGGATTATATTAAAATTCTAACAATGGGTTCTTACATAAAAATAATCAAATAGAGCATTCAATCATTATCACATAACATCTAAATATTAAACATAGGACAACACAATCAATCCATAAGAGAGAGAACAACAATCAATGAGAGAAATGCTTAACCAAGTGATCAACCTCGATGTCACCTTTAAACTAATGTCGGAATGTATAGCTCTCCATAGGTCTCCAAAGGATGAGAGATTTGCCCCTCTTTATTCTCCTAAAACCTCTCTTTCGGCTCTTTAAACTTCTCCCATACGAAAACATAACCCTCTATCATCACAAAACATAGTTTTTATACCAAAAAGTATTTCGATGAGCTAGCAGCATCTCACTATTGTGAGTGGTGTCTCAAGACCATAAGACACATTGCATGTGTAACACCCCACTACCATAAAGTATATACCCAAGCATCTAGAGGATGTTCAAGAACATACCCTATGACAATGGTATATTAAAGCAATCACAATCACTTAGTATGGCATCATAAATAAATCAAAAATATACTAAAGATCAATTCATGGGATTCCAGTGTCCATTGTATCAGATAAGATCCTAGGTTTACCTCGAGATTTTATGGTAGTTTACAAATAGCTTTGGGTATGAAGTTGAACTTTAGTACAACATTTCATCCTCAGATAGACGGACAGAGTGAAAAGACTATTAAGACTATTAAGGATATCCTCAAAGCTTGCATTTTAGAGTTTTAAGGAGCATGGGATCAGTATGTAGTTATAATTGAATTTTCATATAATAATTATTATCATAGTAGTATCGATATGGCACCATATGAGGCGTTATATGGTAGAAAGTGTCGTTTGCCTTTATATTGGGATGAAGAGGGTCTAAAGATTGTTGAAAGCCCATAATTGATTCAAGATACTGTTGATAAGGTTAAATTTATCCATAATAGAATTAAAGTAGCACAAGATACACAGAAGAGTCATATGGATTAGCACTTGAGAGATATAGAGTATTAAAGAGGAGATAGAGTGTTTCTGAGAGTATCACCTTGGCAAAGAGTCCTGAGGTTTGGCAAAAAGGGTAGGCTAAGCCCTAGATACATTGGGCCATATGAGATTATTAAGAGAGTGTTAGATCGGGAAAATAAAGCATGCCATATTTGAAGAACCGATAGATTTCAAAACTTCATAGAAATCTTATTTACAGCGGATACAATATATCCAAATCATCATGCCAATCTATACGTGATATGGTATAAGGATAATAATAAACATAAATAAGATAGTGATATTACTGACTCCTTAGCTACAGCTTTAATTTCTCGTTGCGTTATCCTCTCCTTCTTCTTGTATCCAAAGCCTTCTGCTTTTGAATCCTTTTCTTTGTCAATCTATCCTCTCCTTGTTGTTGTATTCTCAACCAATTTGATTTACCTCTTATTCTTCCAAGACAACTTGGTTAACAAAATTGTTTGGTGGGAAAGGAGAAGAAATGTTTGGAGGAGATTTTTTTTAGAAGGAATAAAGAAAAAATGAGAATCCTCTCATGCAAATTTCGGCTCACTCATGCATGAAAGGAGAGAGAGAGTCAAACCACGCAAGAACATCTTCTTACACACTCAATTTCAGCTATGCATGAAAAAATGGAAAAGAGAATAGCATCCAATGCATCACTTCTTACTTTAATCAATCATAAAGTAGCCAATAAATGAGACTCTTCTCATTT